>JAFDUT010000505.1:0-20027 GCA_017309665.1 Coelopa frigida
TTATCATGTAAAATTATCAATATTTGAATTTTACATGAAAATTATCAAATTTTGAATTTTCTATGGAAATTATCAAATTTTGAATTTTCCATTAAAATTATCAAATTTTGAATTTTCCATTAAAATTATCAAATATTGAATTTTACATTAAAATTATCATATTTTGAATTTTACATGAAAGTTATCAAATTTTTAATTTTACATGAAAATTATCAAATTTTGAATTTTCCATTAAAATTATCAAATTTTGAATTTTACATGAAAATTATCAAATTTTGAATTTTCCATTAAAATTATCAAATTTTGAATTTTACATTAAAATTATCAAATTTTGAATTTTCCATTAAAATTATCAAATTTTAAATTTTACATGAAAATTATCAATTTTGAATTTTCCATTAAAATTATCAAATTTGAATTTTACATTAAAATTATCAATTTTGAATTTTACATGAAATTATCAAATTTTAATTTTCATGAAAATTATCAAATTTTGAATTTTACATGAAAATTATCAAATTTTGAATTTTATTACAAATTATCAAATTTAATTTTACATGAAAATTATCAAATTTTGAATTTTCTATGGAAAATCAAATTTGAATTTTACATTAAAATTATCAATTTTGAATTTTCCATTAAAATTATCAATATTGAATTTTACATAAAATTATCAATTTTGAATTTTACATGAAAGTTATCAAATTTTTAATTTTACTTGAAAATTATCAAATTTTGAATTTTCCATTAAATTATCAAATTTTGAATTTTACATGAAAATTATCAAATTTTGAATTTTCCATTAAATTATCAAATTTTGAATTTTACATTAAAATTATCAAATTTTGAATTTTCCATTAAAATTATCAAATTTTAAATTTACATGAAAATTATCAAATTTTGAATTTTCCATTAAAATTATCAAATATTGAATTTTACATTAAAATTATCATATTTAAATTTTACATGAAAATTCAAATTTTGAATTTTACATGAAAATTATCAATTTTGATTTACCTATGGAAATTATCAAATTTTGAATTTTCCATTAAAATTATCAAATTTTGAATTTTCCATTAAAATTATCAAATATTGAATTTTACATTAAAATTATCATATTTTAAATTTTACATGAAATTATCAAATTTTGAATTTTACATGAATATTATCAAATTTTGAATTTTATCATGTAAAATTATCAAATTTTGAATTTAATGAAAATTATCAAATTTTAATTTTCCATTAAAATTATCAAATTTTGAATTTTACATTAAAATTATCAAATTTTGAATTTTCCATTAAAATAATCAAATTTTCAATTTTACATGAAAATTATCAAATTTTGAATTTTCCATTAAAATTATCAAATATTGAATTTTACATTAAAATTATCATATTTTAAATTTTACATGAAAATTATCAAATTTGAATTTTACATGAATATTATCAAATTTTGAATTTTATCATGTAAAATTATCAAATTTTGAATTTTACATGAAAATTATCAAATTTTGAATTTTACATGAAAATTATCAAATTTTGAATTTTCATTAAAATGATCAATTTTGAATTTTATCATGTAAAATTATCAATTTGAATTTTACAAAATGAAAATGATCAATTTTGAATTTCATGTTAATTTTTGAATTTCACATGAAAATTATTTTGATTTTCATTGATTTTTTTTTATCATGTAAAAATTACAAATTTTTCATGTAAAATTATCAAATTTTCATGTAAAATTATCAATTTTGAATCTTATCATGTAAATTATCAAATTTTGAATTTTACATGAAAATTATCAATTTTTGAAGTTTACATTAAAATTATCAAATTTTAAATTTACATGAAAATTATCAAATTTTGAATTTTACATGAAAATTATCAAATTTTAATTTTATCATGTAAAATTTTGAATTTTACATGAAAATTATCAAATTTTAATTTTTCTATGGAATTATGAAATTTTAAATTTTCCATTAAAATGATCAAATTTTGAATTTTACATGAAAATATTAAATTTTGAATTTTCATGTAAAATTATCAAATTTTGAATTTTCCATTAAAATTATCAAATATTGAATTTTACATTAAAATCATATTTTGAATTTTACATGAAAATTATCAAATTTTGAATTTTACATGAAAATTATCAAATTTGGAATTTTATCATGTAAAATTATCAAATTTTGAATTTTTACATGAAATTATCAAATTTTGAATTTTTTATGGAAATTATCAAATTTTGAATTTCATTAAATTATCAATTTTGAATTTAATCATGTAAAATTATCAAATTTTGAATTTTATCATGTAAATTATCTATTTTAAATTTACATGAAAATTATCAAATTTTGAATTTTTTATGGAAATTATCAAATTTTGAATTTATCATGTAAAATTATCAAATTTTGAATTTTACATGAAAATTATCAAATTTTGAATTTTTTATGGAAATTATCAAATTTTGAATTTTCATTAAAATGATCAAATTTTTAATTTTCATATAAAATATCAAATTTTGAATTTTACATGAAAATTATCAAATTTGAATTTTTATGGAAATTATCAAATTTTGAATTTTCATTAAAATGATCAAATTTTGAATTTTATCATGTAAATTATCAAATTTTGAATTTTTATGGAAATTATTACATTTTGAATTTTCATTAAAATGATCAAATTTTGAATTTTATCATGATAAATTATCAAATTTTGAATTTTATCATGTAAATTATCAAATTTTACATGAAAATTATCAATTTTGAATTTTTATGAAATTATCAATTTTGAATTTTCATTAAAAATTATCAATTTTGAATTTTATCATGTAAAATTATCAAATTTTGAATTTTACATTAAAATCATCAAATTTTGAATTTTTAATGGAAATTATCAAATTTTGAATTTTCATTAAAATGATCAAATTTTGAATTTTATCATGTAAAATTATCAAATTTTGAATTTTCCATTAAATTATCAAATTTGAATTTTACATTAAATTATCATATTTTTGATTTTACATGAATCAATTTGAATTTTACTGAAAATTATCAAATTTTGGAATTTTAATCATGTAAAATTATCAAATTTTGAATTTTTACATGAAAATTATCAAATTTTGAATTTTTATGGAACTTATCAATTTTGAATTTCATTAAAATGATCAAATTTTGAATTTTTCATGTAAATTTAAATTTTGAATTTTTTATGGAAATTATTTTTTGAATTTTCATTAAATGATCAAATTTTGAATTTTTCATGATAAATTATCAAATTTTGAATTTTATCATGTAAAATTATCAAATTTTACATGAAATTATCAAATTTTGAATTTTTTATGGAAATTATCAAATTTTGAATTTTATCATGTAAAATTATCAAATTTGAATTTTACATGAAAATTATCAAATTTTGAATTTTTTATGGAAATTATCAAATTTTGAATTTTCATTAAAATGATCAAATTTTGAATTTCATCATATAAAATTATCAAATTTTGAATTTTACATGAAAATTATCAAATTTTGAATTTTTTATGGAAATTATCAAATTTTGAATTTTCATTAAAATGATCAATTTTGAATTTTATCATGTAAAATATATCAAATTTTGAATTTTTTATGGAAATTATTACATTTTGAATTTTCATTAAAATGATCAATTTTGAATTTTATCATGATAAATTATCAAATTTTGAATTTTATCATGTAAAATTATCAAATTTTACATGAATTTTATCAAATTTTGAATTTTCATTAAAATTATCAAATTTTGAATTTTATCATGTAAAATTATCAAATTTTGAATTTTACATGAAAATCATCAAATTTTGAATTTTTAATGGAAATTATCAAATTTTGAATTTTCATTAAAATGATCAAATTTTGAATTTTATCATGTAAAATTATCAAATTTTGAATTTTCCATTAAAATTATCAAATATTGAATTTTACATTAAAATTATCATATTTGAATTTTTACATGAAAATTATCAATTTTGAATTTTACATGAAATTATCAAATTTGGAATTTTATCATGTAAAATTATCAATTTTGAATTTTACATGAAAATTATCAAATTTTGAATTTTTTATGGAACTTATCAAATTTTGAATTTTCATTAAATGATCAAATTTTTGAATTTTATCATGTAAAATTATCAATTTTGAATTTTATCATGTAAAATATAAAATTTTAAATTTTACAGGCTGTGATAAAAAATAAAAAAAAACCAGCACAAATCAAATGTATTGTAAATTTACAATAAACCAACAAATTTAACTATATTCAGTCTTTTATTTTTTATTTATATTAAAGTTTTCTTAACTACCCCGGGCCAAAAATTTATCGTTGACGGTGGTACTCTTAATGCTTCATTCATTGTGTTATATATTGGTAATATCGGTTGGACACACATTTGTAGTTTTGGCCTCTGGAGTGGATGATGATTATAGAATTTCTGAACTTACTAGTGAGCAGGATACGTACACGGGTACAGTGGCTAAGTGTCTGCGAGTCAGTGTGGCCGGGTTCGATTCCCGGATCGAACCCGGCTTCGTCAACATCAATTTTTCTTTACGGCTTCCTCCTCCCGACGAACAATAGGAAATTTCCGAGAGTATTATTTGCCATGAAAAGCCGTTCGGATTCGGTATTAAACTGTAGGGCTCTTTCATTGGTGTAAAACATTACAAACGCACAACACCAATGATTGCGAGTAGCTCGTCAAAGCCCCTCGAGGGCTGTGAAGACCAATAATTTGTATTTAAATTTTTTTATCTATAATTGTATATCTTCTCACTCTGAGCACCAAAGTTAGTTTTTTCATTAGTTGCTTTTTAGGTTCAATTTCGCCAAAAGTTAAGGCCAAAAAAATAACACTTCTACGTCACCAGATATTTAAAATTTGTTGCATTTATTAAATAAAAATAAATTTACCTTAATATTCGTATAGAAAATAATGACACTACTCGAGAAAACGGTATAAGCTCTGTAGCAATATGTATATAGCACCCTATTATATTTATGTTATTATCCCTCACCCTGTGTATGTTTAAGTTATTTTCCCTCACCCTGTATTTATATTCGTTAAGTTTCCCGTATTCCTTGTCCCTTTCCCACCCGATAGTCCGTAGCTGTAGCATGTAAGAATATTGTACGAAAGTTCAGAATAAATCGAGAAGTAGACGAGCACACAGTGTTTCATTTCGCTGCTAAAATTCAGAAGTGGGATCGGTCCACAGCATCCAGACAAATTTTTTTAGAAATATAAAGAATACAAAGCAGTGTAAGAATTAAAAGTCCGAAAAATTTAAGTGAAATACATTTTAAGCGAAGATATCGTGTGCTCGTTGAATTGTCAGATAAGTGTGAATACCGAGGTGTGTGGTGAAGAAAAGGACAAAAGTTAGCCAAAGTGTGCATAAATATAGCTGATTAAATAAAGACAAAGTTCGTCGAATCGTCAGAAAAGTGTGAATATCGAGGTGTGTAGCAAAGGAAAAGACAAAACTAGCCAAAGTGTGCATAAACAGTATTGGATCAAAGAAAGACAAAGTTCGACAATGACGATTATAGCGCACAGTACAGCTGCGCAATTGGCTCTGTACGTTGGGACTACCAACAAATGGCACAAAAAGTGCGCTAGTCATGCGATTGAACGAGTTGAGTGTCGAAGAACGCGGAGCGTGCCCCGACACCGAAGACAACGCCGCCGCATAACACAACAAGGTGCCGTTAACGACGACGACGCTCCCGAACAGCCGCAAAATTCAGTTGACGACAATGATGCTGCTGCACAACAACAAAGTACAGTCGATGGTAACAACGCTGCTGGACAACAACAAAGTAGAGTCGATGGCAACAACGCTGCTGCACAAAAACAAAGTGAGGTTGACAACGGCAGCGATGATGATTCGTTGCAGTAGAAAGTACAAACAACGCAAAGATCGTAGAGAGTGAAAACAAAGGGAAGAGTACAAAGGAAAGAAACTATTATGAGAGAGAGATGAACCTTTTGCGACGTGAGAAAGAACTTTTGGAGAGAGAGAACACATTTTTGAAGAGATTGTCGCGAGATGAATGTGTTCGACGAGTGGTTGCAGACGATGGTCGAGCATGTTCGATCGAATCTGTCGAAGTTAGATGCGCCGCTGGACTGATGACGCTCTGCCATTCAGTGTACTCAAAGATCTGCTTCCAGAATATGACGGAGAATCATCATGAGACTTGGGTTACGCAAATGCGAGGCCTCGGAAGAGCGTATGGAGTTGCTGAACCAGCACTACGTCCGTTGCTGATTAGCAAAATGAAAGGAAAAGCCCGACAATGGTTGTACTCCAGACCGGACTACATTGATGAGCAGAGAGATTTGGTGAGCCAAATCCTTGATACTTTTGGTATAAAAGACAACAAGCTGGTGCTGCGCCGTAACTTCGAAGCGAGAAAATGGCAGTATGGCGAAAGTTTCTGTGCGTAATTTCGATGAGAAAATGAGGCTGGCAGATGAAATCACAATAAGTACAGACGAACTGGTTGATGGTGTCATCGAGGGAATTCCAGATAACCAACTTCGAGTGCAGGCGTACGTCCATGTTTACTGATCCGGGACAAGTGCGACATGCCTTCAGAAAAGTTCAGTTGAGTCAACGTTTCAGTCAACAAGTCCGTAAGAGCATGGCTCCCCAATCGTCAAAGAACGTTCGCTGCTTTAATTGCAACTGCGCGGGACACTTTGCAGCTGATTGTATGAAGCCGAAGAAGAAATCTGGAGCTTGCTTCGCTTGTGGGAGTCTCCAACATCAAGTCGCTGTTTGTCCAGAAAGGAAGAAGCCGATATACTCGCTGGAGGAAAATGAATATGTAAGGCGTTTAGAATTTATAGTAAAGAGAAATAAGCTTAGTTGTTATAATTTTCTTCTAGAATGCCTCATAGATTCAGGGAGTCCAGTAAGCTTAGTCAGAATTTCACGCGTCCCGAGTGGATTAAAAGTTAATAAGTACAATGAATTTAATATATCTTACGTTGGTATTAATAAGGCCAGGTTGAATGTTATTGGCAAAATTTTATGTTATGTTTTGTTTAAAAATAAAATGGGAGCCAATGCTTCGCAGATTGATAGTAATGTATTAGAAGCAAATGAACCAAAGGTGGTTTGTAGAGAAAATATGTCAAGTCACGAAAAATTAAGAAAATGTAATGATTCCAAGGCAAGTAAGTCAATGTTAGTTAACAAAGACAATGTAATATGTTATGATCAGTTGAGCAAAAAAGGATCGCAAATTAATAGTAATATTTTCAAAAATTATAAACCAAAGTTAGTTAGTAGAGACAAAGTACGAAGATATAATATGTTAAAGAAAAATGTTGGTGATAATATTTTAAAAGCATGCGAATCTAGTGTGGTTGAAAAAGGTAATTCTGATTCTACTAAATTATTAAATAATAATGAATGTTTCAGTTTGTCGAAAGATAATTCATTAGAAGTCGATGAAGAAGAATATTTTCAAAACAAAATTTTGGCAATTGAACATGTAGATGTTAACGAAGTAAGTTTCAATATATGCCCCGATGTTGACAATGTGAGCAAAGATAGATTAAGTAAAATGATATTCAAAGATTATCTGACACCCGCGCGTCCTGAAGAACCAAAGGTCAAGTGTGAAATGAAGTTGGTTCTCGAGAACTCAAAGCCGTTCCATAGTCCTCCACGTAGGTTGTCGTATGATGAGAAAAAGAAATTGCAAGAATTGTTGGATGAATATCTAGCTAAGGGATACATTCGAAGTAGTGAATCAGAGTTTGTATCGCCAATCGTGTTGGTTAAGAAAAGACCGGTGATTTAAGAATGTGTGTAGATTACCGCACTTTAAACAAAGTTACGTCAAAAGATAGTTACCCCATTCCACTAATTGATGATTTGCTGGATAGTCTAGCAAATAAAAAGTTATTTACAAAGTTAGATTTAAAGAATGGATTTTTCCATGTATTCATGCATCCGATGCTGTTAAGTATACTTCGTTTAACTCCTTTAGGTCAGTATGTGTTTTTGCGAATGCCGTTTGGGCTGAAGAATGCTCCGTCCGTGTTTCAAAGATTTGTTAACAAAGTATTTGCGGATTTAGTAAGAGAAGAAAAATTGATTATATATTTAGATGATTATGATTGCTACGAATGATTTGAATGAACATTTGAAATTTTAAAAGGTTTTCAAAAGGTTAGTCGAAAATAAACTAGAACTAAGGTTAGACAAGTGTGAGTTTTTACAGTCAAGTGTTAAATATTTGGGTTATACAATCACTGAAGATGGAATAAGGGCTGACGAGAAGGGTCTCCAGGCGATTACGAATTTTCCAATACCAAAAAGTGTGCATTCGGTTCAAAGTTTTCTAGGTTTGTGCTCCTATTTTCGAAGATTTGTTGAAAATTTTTCAATTATTGCAAAGCCTTTGTACGATTTGACAAGGAAAGACAAAAAGTTTGAGTTTGGTGAAGTCGAGTTGCAGGCGTTCGAGTTTCTTAAGAAGTTGACAGAATCACCGATTCTTGCCATTTATAGGCCAAAAGATGACACAGAGCTGCACTGTGATGCAAGCGCAATAGGTTTCGGCGCGATCCTCTTGCAAAAGAAAGATGATGGTAAATTACATCCGGTATTTGACTTCTCAAAGAGAACCACAGAGACCGAATCGAAGTACCACAGTTTCGAGTTGGAAACGTTGACTATAGTAAACGCGTTGCGTCGTTTTCGCGTATATTTACAAGGTTTGAAATTTAAAATTGTGACTGACTGTAATTCGTTGACAATGACGTTAAGCAAAAAGGAGTTGAACCCTAGGATAGCAAGGTGGGCGTTAGAATTACAGAACTATGATTACGTGTTGGAACATAGAAAAGGTTCTCGCATGCAGCATGTAGATGAATTGAGCCGTTGTACAAACATTTTAGTGTTAGAATCGAATACGTTCGAAGAAAATTTAGTTATATGTCAGGCAAAGGATAAAGAATTGAGTAAATTACGGGAGTTGCTGGAAAAGTCAGAGCATAATTTATATGAAATGCGAACGGTGTAGTGTATAGGAAAAAGGATGATAGAACTGTGTTGAAATGGGACACGTTGGTATTGACAAGGTAGTAGAATTAATATCGAAAACGTATTGGATCCCAAAGTTGAGAGACAAAGTTAGCGTACATATAGAAAATTGTTTAAAATGTATTGTTTATTCGTCGAAGCATGGAAAATCAGAAGGATTTTTACATAATATTCCCATTTCAAGTAATACACATTGATCATTATGGGCCGGTTGATAACTCAAGAAGTAAGAAACACATATTGGTAGTTATAGACGCATTCACGAAGTTCGTTTGTACCCAACCAAAACCACCAACACGAAAGAGGTCATTGAGGCTTTAAAAGATTATTTCAGAGCATATAGTCGTCCGAAGTGTGTTGGCTCAGACAGATGGAGTTGTTTTACCTCTAGTGAATTTGATCAATTCTTGAAAAGTAATGAAGTCCAACACATAAAAATCGCTACTGGTTCACCTCGAGCAAACGGTCAGGTAGAAAGAGTGAACAGAAGCCTAGGTCCAATGATAGCCAAACTTGTAAGGCCAGAAGAAGGTATTTATTGGGACACGGTTA
This sequence comes from Coelopa frigida, assembly GCA_017309665.1. NCBI lineage: Eukaryota > Metazoa > Arthropoda > Insecta > Diptera > Coelopidae > Coelopa > Coelopa frigida. The sequence goes on from JAFDUT010000505.1 coordinate 9,648, forward strand.
TAGACACGGTCGAGTTCACACTCAATAATACGTTGCATAGAGGAATTGGAGAACACCCAAGTGTTGTATTATTTGGTACACCCAAGTGTTGTATTATTTAGTACACAACAAGAGGGAAAGTAGTCGATTTGCTGAAAGATTGTTTGGGAGAGTTAGGGCCAGTACCTGAAAAGCAAAGTCTTGATGAAATTCGCAAAAAGCGTCTAAAAAACAGATAGAATTACAAAGTTATAATAAAAAGTATGTAGACAAAAGAAGTCAGAAACCAACAAAGTACGTACAAGATGATTACGTTATGATAAAAAATTTTGATTCGCATTCTGGTGTATCCAAAAAGCTAGTTCCAAATTTAAAGGTCCGTACAAAGGTTTCGAAAGTTTTACGACATGATAGGTATTTATTGGAGGATGCGGAGGGTTTTCAGCAGTCGAGAACCCCAATATAATGGTGTTTGAGCTGTAAGCAACATACGGCCATGGTATAAGGGACGACAGTTGTCAGATAATAGTTGAAGATCAGGAGATCTCATGGTCAGGACGGCCGAGTTGTAGCAATATGTATATAGCACCCTATTATATTTATGTTATTATCCCTCACCCTGTGTATGTTTAAGTTATTCTCCCTCACCCTGTATTTATATTCGTTAAGTTTCCCGTTATCCCAAGCCATATTCCTTGTCCCTTTCCCACCCGATAGTTCGTAAGCTGTAGCATGTAAGAATATTGTACGAAGTTCATAATAAATCGAGAAGTAGACGAGCACACACGTGTTTTATTTCGCTGCTAAAGATAAACACTCGCACCCACACATTCACGTTCTTAGTCATTCGTTCTTGTTCTGTGTTTTAGAAGTTTCTGCGATGCTACGTTTTGCTGCCCACCTTCCTTCGTCACGCCTTCTACTGTTGTTTCTTTTTCTCTTCTTCTTCCTTTTCTTTTGTCTCTTCATTTTCTTCTTGTCGCAATTGCAGCCGATTTTGACTTTTCAACCTTCGTTTATTTCAGTTGTTGACTTTTTCGTTTGAATTCAGAAACTTTTTGTAAGCAGTTGTTGTTATTCTTATTGTTTTTTTTTTTTTTTTTGTTGTATTTATTTTGTCTATATTTATTTAAATCCTTTTTCTGTTTCGCTGTCTTTAAAAGTTGTTATTTTATTTTGGTTCTGTTTGAGTTGATTTTGGTTTTGTTGCTTTTATTCATTCCCTTCTCCCGCAATTGTTTCTTCTCTTCCCTCCTTGAAGTAGAAGTCCTGATTCTGCTGTTTCAAGGACTACAGGTTTTCACAGTATTTCTTGAGAGTTAAAGAGACAAACCCATGGTGGGAAATGTAGAGTGGCTTAGACGTCGCTAAATTGAAGGGGGAAAGGAGAAAGGACGAGTGGTGGATGGTAAGAATACGATGTCCTTGCCCACGATTGTACTGCACTTGACTTCCGATGGGTCTTCGCGACTTATGACTAAGAGGCCAGAAGAATAAAGAGTGAATGAAGAAGACTGGAAGAGAAAAAAAGAAGAAGATAGATGTAAAAGAGAAGTCGTATAACGTTTGGTTTTGATTTTCGAAAATAAAACACATCAGCATCTCCTTTGTCTGTGGAGGAGAAGAAGGATTCGAGAGGATCGTATTTTTCTGCTGAAAGCAGTGAGAGTTAAACAAACATCTTCCAAACCTTCGATGGACCAGAATGGATTATATCGCAGATGGAGTGAAGTAGCAGAGAGATGAAGCAGTCGCCGAAGAATCCACCTAGATGCCTTGGACAGTGTTCAGTCGAAAACTGGTTATTGAAAATCGAGTATTCCGCAAACAATAAATATATATTTTAAAAAATCAATTATGGAATATTGGTTCAAGCTCCTAATTGCAGTAGAACTCTCAATTAGTCAAAGGTCAAGGGAAAGAGAGTTGGATGCTTCAAGTGGAATCTGGAGACATCTAAAATGAACCCACAGATTATTTTACCTCAAGTGAATCTTCTCATAGGAATGAGCGTAAGGAGGAAGATATATGGGGACAGTTTCCAAAAGCAATTTTTCAAAAATACTCCAACTCTGTCTGTCATGGGCTGCAGTCGGTCTTCAATTAATTCTCATTAGGTCAAGCAGTTCACTCGTTTTCGTTGTTGCAAAGTAGTCACTTGTTGTTATTGTTGTTCATCGAATGAACTCCTAAGTGAACTCATGACATCTATGCCGTCAACGAAGCTTTTGGGAACTGTGAAAAGCTTCGTCAACTTCAATCGCTCGACGTCATCGGCCTGTCGGTCGTCGTTGGTTCGTCGTAGTAGGCTGTGGAATTTATTTTTAGTTCCACAGTTCATTCTCTCACATTTCCTCAAACCTACCTCAATAAATTTCTCTCTCCCTCTCCTATTCTCTCAACGACGGTCTACGCATGGGACCCATGCCATGTGCCAGTCTGCCTCCCTCTCATTATCGCTTTTTTTTCGCTCTGCCATTATTTTTATCTGTCCCCTTCTCTCTCTCCTGTGCTCCCGCTTTATTTGACTACCTTTCTTTCGCTCTAACTTTCATTTTCTCTTCCAAAGAACACAAAGTGAAAGGCACAATTTTTTTAAACTTTCTTAATTCTTTTAGTTTTTGTAGTCATTGAAGAAGTTGTTGTTATTCGTTTTGGTTGTTTCTATCGCTTTGTATTGTTGTTTTTTTTCAGCTGCTGTTATTGTACTTGGCCCGAAGTCTCCTTGGTCTCCTTCATGTTTTTGCATACAAGAGAAATTCTGCAGCAGTTGTTGTTGGTGCTGTTATTGCAGTTGTTGTTAGTGTGGATGTACATAGTTGTTGTAGATGCAGTTGTTGTACATATTTGTTGCTTTTGATGTTTGTTTAGTTCTGCTTTTCTCATTCGGTCATAAGACCGCCCTCTTTTCCCTTTCACCATTCTGTTCTCCCTTTAATCCCCTCTTCTTTCACTGTTTCTCCTCTGAATCCACTAATTCTCAGAGGACCCTAAGGCGTATGAAGGATATTGCAGTGGGTGGTCGTTGGAGCGGAGGCCGCCAATAACATTGATTAAATTAGTTTGAGATGGATTGTGGAAGCTTGATGATGAAAAGTGGATTTTGGATCGTGGGTGTAGGATTTTGCCGCCAGCAACTGCGAAAAATACATGACTTGCGTAGGAAGGAACGTGCGAACAAGAGGTTATTAACACGGTTCCTGGCGTTATAAGTCAGATCAATGGTGGAGGAGGTGAGTTGTGGAGTTGTTCACACGCCCTTTCTTTATTTCCATGTCTCTCTCTCTCTCTCTGCTTTAATCTCTATTAATCGCAGACTGCTGTCTTAAGGAATCTAAGCTCAAAATAGAACATTCTTATCAAGAATTTAGAAGAAAAAAAATTAAAAAAATTTAATTATCTTTGATGTATTCCCAAAATGAATTTCAAAAGTTTATATAAATTCGTGTGCCTTTTCTCCGCCTCTCCCTTGACCTCTCCGTGATAGATCCTGTTTTCAAACATTTTCTCCGTCATTGGATCTGTGTATGCGTAGTTGTGAATGTTGTCTGTCTTGTGACATACAAGGCCAGCTATCCCCAAGTTTTCTCTACAAATATTTATGTCTCTCATAACAAACACAACTCAATCCATAACAATTGTTTGCAACTCAGACTGTCTTCTTCACAATCTCTCAAATTGTTTGTCCACTTCACTGTCCCTATCTTTCTGAATGTTTTATATTTTTCTTTGTGTCTCAGTTGGTGAGTTTCTCTTATTGTTTTTAATTTTTTCTTTCAAAATTATATTAATTGCCTTGCAAGGAACTCATCATCTCCTTCTGCTGTTGTCTCTGTCGCTTTTTTGTCTATCTCATTTCTATGTCTGTATTTATATCTGTCTGTTTGTTTTCTTCGTTGTCCTCTGTGTTTATTTACTTTGTATTTGTTTTGTTATTTCATTATTCTAATTCCATAACTTCGTTGGGAGCCAAATTTCATATTTTTCTTGGGAATGTCAAGATATTGTTGTTATTTATTTTGCGAAATTATGCCAGTTTTTCATTCCTTCATTCATTCACGGATGGCTGAGATGTTGTTAACGGCTTCCGGTAGTGGATTTTTCTTTACTTAACTTCAATCTTCATGTTGAGAATTTTTTAAATTTCATCTCGGCATTGGCTAATTGAGTTTCTTAAAGACCAGTTCAACTTCTCAGATGTCTGTTTCTATTTCTCTCAGTCCCTTTCTATATATCAAATTTTAATTTCAATATAAAGGAAACCCTTTACGTAGTTTTTCTCTCTAGGCAACCGACAACTCATTTTTGATTCTCCTATTTATCTTATTAGTCTTCACTTTATTTCTTTTCCCCGATTTTCTCATCCTTACCCATCCACATTACTTCCTGACAACTTTTCTCTGTCTTCCAGTCCATCATAATTTTATTCTAACATTCGTCTAGTTTTGCACTCTATCCATCTTAAATTAAATTAAATGATTTAAAGATCTGTCCGCCTTATTTTTTTCTATCTCTCCCAATGTTTCTCTCTTTATCTCTCTTTAGAAACCTCTATCTTTAATTTCCTGCCATAATTTCGCCGGCTTCACGTTTAACATTCGACATGCGTGGGCTGACTGAGGGCGGAGGGCGTGGTTGGTGCAATTCCTTCGTCGTGTTCAAGATTTGTAAAAATAAACTTTTCAAAGTCATTAATCTTCATAATGTTTATTGCCGCTGGTCTACGGTTCTCTGGTCCTGGTACTAACGTCCATGGTTTTTCGCCTAGTCTCCGGATGGGACTTTGAATATTTTTCTTCCTCTTTCACTAGAATATGGAGCAAAAGTTAAAAAGAATAAAGCCGTGAAACAAACGCAAAGGCAAAATATGAATTGATTTGAAACAAACAGCGAAAAGGTTGTAAGTGCAATTAGCCATGTTAGCGTGAACGACGGAGAGAGAAAAGGAGGAGAAACAGGGAACGATAAAAAAGAATCTAGGGTAGGGAAAACATGAATAGGCGGTAAACGGGAAGGCAACCGAAGCACTGCCGAGATATCTCTTAGCCCAAGGAAGTCGTCAACGGAAGTAAGGAGTAACAACACGAAGACCGAGAATGGTATATGTAGAAAGGGCAGAGGCAAAAGAAAACAGCAAAAGAAAAGGAAAGAGGGGAGAGAAAGTAGAGAAAGGGAGAAGAGAACGAGGATCGACGATAAATACGCAGATGTGGAGCAAAGATTAAGCAGAGAGCGAGCGACTAATTTATGAAAGTCTGAAAGTAGAAACTTTTCAAAGCTTAACTGGTCCTAGGACAATGAGGAAGGATGGATATTGGATAATTGTTTGGATGCGACTAGACTCATGGAACCCAGAGGAAATGATATTTAATTGACCGGGAATGGGTCAAGTAAAGTTAGAGCCGGAGCTGTTAAAGAATAGGAGGAGGAAGAATCGCTCTATCTCTCCATATTTTTCTCTTCCTCTATATATACGATTTTTTCTCTTTCACACTACTGCTCAATATTTTGTTATTTTTCTTCCATTATTTGTGGGAAATTTAAAAGCTTTCAGGAAATATATAATTATGGGAAGGAATTAACAACAACCACAAGATAACAACAAAAAGTGGAAAAGACAACAAAATGTCAAAAATTTCTATGAAAAAAGTTTAAGATATAAGCGTATATACTCTCAGGAGAAAAAGAGAAAAGGAGCGAGAGAGACAGACCCATAACTTATTTAAGAGCTCTTAACGTTCGTTCAACGAGCAAAGAAGCGGATAAAGAAGGAGAATATCCCAGACCAACGAGCGGAAAAAGCGAAAAACAAAGAGATCGCAAGAAAATGAGAAAAGTGACAGAAATGAGCAGTCGATTTTCGTGTTTGACTGTCTGTGAGTGTATAGAAAAATCTTGAAATTATCCACTCGAACTTCAACAGCTTCCGTAATGTGATCAACATTTTTAAGGAACCTCTGCTTCACTCCATACTTCATTATTCTTTCTCTCTCTTGATATTCATTTTCCTGGGTTTTAAATTTTAAATTTCTTTTACATTTTTTTCAAGATTTTTAATTTTAAGTAAAAATGATTTTTTTGTAAAATTTTTATAATTTTTGTAAGTGTACAGCACTAAAAATTAATGTTATATTTATATTATTATACAAACTATTTTTCACTCCCTCTCCATCTCTTATCACATGCTGCTCGATCTTGTTTTTGCCCAATGTCCTGCAAACGAGGAGTAAGGATAGAAATCAGTGTGTGATCTCATGCAACAATGTTGAAAACAAGAAGATATCTACAGTTTTAACAACATTCGCTTGTAGAATAACAACGACAAGAAACAATTGCATTTCATTTCCTGTTCCGCCGAAGTGTTTCATTTGAAAAATAGTAGGCCAAATTTTGAAAAATAGTTGAAAAATTCATCAATTCTTATGGCTGTTTCTCACTCCGTCCGTATATTACCGTCTCTGTTGCACTCTCTTTGTGTCTATTTCTTTCCGCCCTTCGATTCTACACCCAACATTCGACAGTCGCTCTTGCGTTATTTTTCGGACCCCAAAAAATAAATGGAGTCCTGTTTAAGTGTGCATTTGTAATTGTATATAAAAACGGGGCTTAGTTTAAGACAGTGGACTAAGTTCAATTTTATTTAATCTTTATACCACCTTACACAAAATAACAGTTGAAATCTGCTCCTTGTTTCAATTTGCGGATGATTTCTTCCTTGTTTGCACGCTAAAAGATTTCTACTCCGCAAGAAATCTACTTAAAAATAAAATAAAAGAGTTCAGGAAAATGACAAACCAACTACATTTCAAAATAAATCTCAATAAAACAAACATCATCCACTTTAATATGAAAAACAAACAATTAAATATAACAATCAATAACACTCCCATCAAAGAAACCAACAACATAAAATACTTAGGGAGATTCTGTGAGAATGAAAATCGGCACGCCTCATTTTCACCCACATCACCACTAGAGGATTATTTAAGTTTATATAAATTAATTTAGTTTGCCCTGAAGGCCGTATTTTAGTTTAGTTCTAGTATAAAATAGGCCTTAGATTATAATTAGCTTACTTAATATTGCATTGCGCGACAACCACCTACTACGCGACACGGCGACCATACGGGGCACCCCTGTCCATCGAGCGGAGAGCAACATCCCTGTGCCGATCAGCTGTCCCAACAGGTGATCGATCGCAAATGAAATGGGGCGATTTTGAAAGGACGAGCTAAGCTCGGGCTGACCGAGCTTAATCATTTGCTGCGGACGGTCCAGGACACATCAGGTGAATATACTGGTAGAGTAGCAACTTTGGGTGGGAATACGAGAAGGGTTGGAGTCTTGTTTTCAGAATGCCAAATCTTCAATCGTGTTCGGGGAGCTAGAGCGAATTATGGGCTTGTTTTGAGTCTCCGACGTCCAATCGGCTTAGGCTCCGACAAGAAGATTCCGGGAAAACTACGGGTTTCCATCTAAGACTCCGAGGTCTCGTCGTCGTGGTCGAGTCCACCGAAGCTGTAGAGGATTAGGGGCTTGTTTTGAGTCTCCGACGTCCACTCGGCTTGGGCTTCGACAAGGGGGTCCAGGAAAACTACTTGTTTCCATCTAAGACTCGGACGTCCTATTATCGTGGTCGGGTCCAGCGAAGCTGGAAAGGATTAGGGCCTCCATCGGTGACTCCGACGTCCTAATGCGCGGGGAATAGTCGCGGGGGGAAAAAAGAGCTCCGTAATCACGCGATTTATCGATTTAAGCATGAGCGATTGATGCATGAGTGATGGATGCATGAATGCTTGACGTAGGTATGAAATGTTTCCTACCAATTAACCCAAACTTCAATGGCGACTTAAGACTAAACCTAAATACTGCATTTACTGGCGACTTAAGACTACAAATTAACCTAAGCTTACATACTACCAAAAAAAAGGGAAAAATTTTAGGGTAATGAGGCTCAGGCGCGTTTCCCCTCCGGGGGTAAACAAGAATTGCACCTGTTGGTCCTCGAGTCCCGGCGGAATTGGAGTCGGCTTCTGGTCTGTTTCCGGGCCCGGGTTTCCTCAACCACCTCCCACACAGCACAGGCGTTGGCGTCATCGAGCCCCTCTAGGTGGAGAGGGCAGGACGCGGGGCTGCGGCTAGCGGTTGCGTTGGCGGGTGAGGTGGGTGGTGCTTGATGCCCCGGGGTGCTGCTCGCTTGCCTGTTTTGTGGTGGTGGTGTCCCGGGGGGAGGAGTTTGGGCCGGTCGGTAGGCTCTCCCCCGGATGACAGTGGCGCGGCTGTCGCTGTTGGAGGTGCTGCTGGTGCCGGAGCTGCTACTGGAGCTGCTGCTAGAGCTGCTGCTGGAGCTGCTGCTAAAGCTGCTGCTAGAGCTTGGCGTGCCCTTCTCGGAGACGGTGTGGTGCCCGGAGAGCTGCCCCCCGGTGGGGACTCCGCAAAAGCCTCTGATGCTGGCCGGGGTTTGGGGGCTTGCTTGCTTCCTGCGCTCTTCAGTTTGGGGATCAACCACTGGATCCCCTCCGGATAGGTGGGGGTGGGCGTCGAAGGGTGGACACAAGCCTTGGCGGGTGTGGGTCGCCTGTTTGGTGTTGCGCGTGGCTAAGGTGGTCCTCGCGACGGGAGTGCTGTGGCACGTCGGGCGGAGAGTTTCCAACCACTGACTTCGGCGGCGGTAAAAGGCCGTGTCGCTTTCGTCGAAAGTGAAGGCTTGGACCCTGCGGGTGGCACGGGGTGCTTCGGCCTCCACTTCCCTCGGCGTGTTGGGGACCCAGGCGGTGGTGGTGGCTGAGTTGGTGGTGCCGGGGTTGCGGTTGTCGGTGTGCGGGTGGTTGGAATGGGTGCTGGCCTTGTGGTCCTCCCCGAGCAGGGACGAGTGTTCCCTTTGGCTGCTGGTTGCCCCTGTTAGGCGCGCAGGCTCGGGGTTATGCCAATGAGGGCGTATACGGCGCGGGCCCGCTTGGGAACGGGCGTGAACCGGGTCTTCGGCACCCGGGAGCACGGGTACGTTGTCCCAACTTCGACGGGCTGCCAGGTCCAGGGTCTCTTCCTGGCCGCATGGGCCTCCCATTCCGCACACACCGTCAACGCCCGGTGCTCCTCCTCGGTGGCCGCCTCTAGCCTGATGCGGAGGCAGTTTGCGAGACATGGTGTTTGTTCGACCGTTCGCGTGTTATTGTCTGGAAGGAGAGATTCTTGGTTAATGTGGGGGCTATGTGTGGTGACTGGGTAACCGACGTCCTATTGCGCACGGAAAAGCCGCGGGGGGATCTGGGAAAAAAGAGGCTCCGTAATCCCACCGAGCGGAACAACTTTGGGCGGGCAAACATTTCACACCTACGTCAATCATCCATGCATCCATCACTCATGCATCAATCGCTGGATAAATCGCTCATGCGTCAATCCCTCACGCATCATTAGCTCAAGCATCTCTCGCGCAATCACGCATGCCTCCGTCGGACAGGCATCGAACGCCGTCAACCGCGCGGACAAGAAACATCGTAGCCGAGTCATCAGTCACCATCGCAAACGTTACCACCCATCGCCGTCGCACATGCAAAACCTCAGGTAGATTAGGCAAACATTGTAATAGATTAAGTGTTGATGAAAAGAATAAAGACTGTGAACTAAGACTATAGAACTTGTAATTTATAAATGTTTGTGACACGAGCCCTGGACACCGGACACTGGACACAGCGAGAGTGACCCCGGTTTTGCGTCGTTACAATTCATATCCATTAGTAACACAATAAAGGACCACATACAATACACAATAGACAAACCTGTAGTTTTCTCAGAAAAATAAATGGATGCAGTTTCGGAGTACATCCACAAAAGGGACTATACCTATTTCAAGCATTTGCTAGATCCAAAATCGAATAAGCAGCATCGTCGTTCGCAAATATACCCAAATCAACACTACGAAAAATTGAAACTTCAACAAACCAACACATGAAAAGAGTGGGTCTAATAAAATCCACACCAACGTATATTTTTTACCATATGGCAGCGGATACCCCCATTATACAGAATAAAGTTAGCTACAGCTAAAGAAATGATTAAATGGTTTGCCTACAACTTACCAATAGTCCCTATATTAAAAAACAAAAATACTATACATATACTTCACAATATTTCAAAATGATTGAAATATTTTTCTAGAATTAGAACAATTAACAACCAACCTTTAATAAAATAGAAACTGATTCAGAATTCTTCAAAAAATTAAAAACCAAAAAAGCCGACTTCAATGACATAATAATAAACCAAATATACAAAGAAAAAACGAACAAATTAGAACAACAAGAATACAGCATAATATTCACATATGCTTCTATCAGCAACGGAAAATCTTCTGCGTCCATTTATCACCCCGAAAGTAACTCCCTCCAAAAATTTTTCGGC
>JAFDUT010000506.1:0-20009 GCA_017309665.1 Coelopa frigida
AAAAAAAGCGATGAAAAAAACGATGAAAAAAAAACGATAGGAAGAAAATAAAGTGAATGGAAGAAAAATAAAACAGAATGGAAAATGAGGAGCGGAAGAGAATGAAGAATCGATAGAATAAGTAAGTGAGAATAGGGAAGAGAGAAAACAAGAAAGAATGCGAAATGAACAGGAAGTATAGTAAATTGAAGGAAGCGGACGTATTAGAAAGCGGAAATGACTTTAATGTGAGGATTGACTAGAGAAAGGGAGGAAAATAATGTGATGGGAGGAATTAATTTAATAAATAAGGAGTGAAAATCCTTTATTTTCATAAAAAGACGAGAGAAGTAATGAGAGAATGAAGGAAGCCGGTGAAAAAAATTTTAAAAACACAGATTGAAGAGAAAATAAGAAATTCCACATTATTATTAAATGATTTATAAGAAAATTCAAAAAATATCCAATAAATAAATAAAATGTTTGATAATCTTCTAGCCCCTTAAATAATATTCTTCGACGCCCAAAAGTAGACAACAATTTTTCACAAATCCCATTCAACTCAGGGATTTCGTGGCTCAAAGAGCATCACGAGCATCACAAGGCTTAAGGAAGCTTTAACGAAGGCCTCTCAAATAGATCCAAAATCAATAGAGTAAGAGCGAGAGAACGAGAGAGGAAGGAGGATGAAAGAGCATCAACTACAGCAAAAATAGAACTCTTGTCATTGTTGTGATTTTTTTTTAATTCCCCCAGCTGAAATCTTAACGTGATAAAAATTTTGCGATTCGCAGGATTTTCTCCCAGTCTCGGAGGAGTGGAAAAAAAAGTAGTGTTATTTTTTGTTGTTGTATTCTTTTGATTCATCTATCGACAATATAGACAACAACTAAAAGAACAACAACAGGAACGAAAAAAAAACAAAAAAAATAATAACAACAATATGAACAACAACATGGATAACAACAACAACCAAAAATATGAAGAACAAAAAAAACATTGCAAGAATAAAACCACGTTGGAAAAGACAAATGGGAAGCAGCAACAGAAGAAGAAGAAGATCCCGGAACAACAGCACAAAATGGCGCAATGGCTGAGAAATCAATTTCCGGCACTCGCCAACACACACACACATCTATAGTGTCACCAAACACACATACACACATATACACATGTGACAACATGGACATGGAGAGCGAGAGTGGCGAAAGACAAACGAGCCTCGCGGGAGCAACCGGAACGATGTGGCAGCACCAGGCGAATAAAGATAAGGAGAGGGAAGAGGAGGAGAGGAGGATGAAAAGGAGGAGAGGAGGATGAAAAGGAAGAGAGGCAGAAGTAAAGGAACAGAGGAGGAAAGAGAGGAGGAACGAGAATGTGAAGCAGAATGATGAAGGAGGAACAGAACACAGAGGGCGTTATTGGAGCAAGAAGATTGAGAAATAGTGACGATGGAGATAGACAGAGAGTGAGAGAGAGAGAGAGATATGGAGAAGGAGATAGAAAAATAGTTGCGAAGGAGAAAGAAGCAAATGTTTAGAATATCCATCGATGGACGAAAAGAGGATGAGAAAAAAAAGATCGCGAATAATAACAGTCCGCGCCATCTATTGACTGTGCACATCTATTCATCTATCCATCTATTGACACACATGCACATAGATGAAAACATAGACACAGATGCATCTATAGACACACACATGAACATCTAGAAAAACACATCGACACACACATGTTGGTCGCCATTTTGTAGCTCTACTTCCGGTTGCTTTTATTGAATCCATTCGTTGCTTCAATTTGATTTTTATTGTAGCTAGTTTTTTATTGTTTTTTTTCCTTTTATTGTTGTTGGTTCTATTGTTGTTGGTTACTATTTTTGTTGCTTCTATTGTTGTTCCTTCTATTGTTGTTAGTCAATATTGTTGTTGGTAGCATTGTTTTTGCAATTGTTGGTGAACATTGCATTTTTAATGTTGCTGTTTTTTTCTTGTCGTTTTTAATGTTATTGTTGTTGTTTCTGTTGTTGTTTTTATTGTTGTTAATGTTGTTGTTTCTATTGTTGTTTCTGTTGTTGGTAATGTTTTTGTTATTGTCTCAACAGCCGTTGCCCACGCTCTCTCTTTTTTTTACCGTGCCTCAGCTCTCAAATTTCCGCTTAGATTTCACTCTATTTTTTCTCCCTTGTAGTGCGTGTGTGTCTATTTGAGTGTGTTTTTGTGAAAAAGTCCACTAAACAATTTTTCATTTTCATAACCCGCGAGACGTAAAACAAAATTCCTTCTCTCTCTCTTTCATTCCCACCTTCGCCCTTTGATCCCGGTGTAGTGAGAAAAAAGGGCGAGAGAAAGAAAAAAAATGTACGGAAGTGAAGCCATTGCAATAATTCTTGCTTTGACTTCCATTGTTGTTGTTCATATCGATGGTTATTTGTTTTTATTGTTGTTGTATTGACTTTTCCTATCGTTGTTGTTGTATGGACTATTCCTATTTTTGTTGCTATTGTTGTATTTTTGGGCATCCTTCCCATATGGAGATGTAAGCACAAAGTTCAATGTTGAGCAAAGAGAATATGTGCGTGTGTGTGTCAGTTCCTGTAAGTTTCTGTGGGTTGATGTGTGAGTGAGTGTGTGTTCGTTTATGTTAGTGTGTGGGATTATGTTAGTGTGTGTGAGATTATGTTAGTATGTGTTTGTGACCGTATGGTAGTGTATGTGTGTGTGGATCTCTTGCAACAAGCGTCGTCGTCGGCAGCAATTTCGTCGAGATTATGAGCGACGATAAAGCTTCGCTTCAAAGAGAATACGTGAGGAAGGAGAAGGGAAAACGACGCAAGAGGACTATGGAAGGTTGAACATTGCAAGGACAGGAACCGGAAGTGCATGCAGCGCAGCAGGAAGCGAGCTCCACGCTCTCCGCTTCGCCTCGCTTCGACTCGCGACAACCTCGAGTCAAAGGACGACGACGATGACGACGAGTCAAACGACACCGAGGGCGAGGACGAGGAGGACGACGTCGAGTCATTTGCGCTTGGCTGAGATTACTTCTGCACTCGGGTCTATCGCGGCGATGTCTGTCCATGTCCATGTGCATGTGTATAAGTATGAGTGTAAGAGAGTATGAGTGTGAGTGTATGAGTGTTTGAGATTATGAGTGTGCGTTTGATTGTGAGCTTGTGTGCGTTTTGGTAGACGGCGGCGACTGTAGGCGAGCGTAGACAATGAAAAACTTTGAAAAGATAACATTTTCGGAGAAAAGTGTCAGCGAGCAATTGGAGGAAATGATCAAGGGAAGAAATGTAAAGGAGAGAGAGGGACCGGCAAATAAGTTTAAAAAAAATATATAAATATAAAAATAAAAAACATTGAATTTAAAATAATAAAATTTTAAATAAAATATAAACAAATGGCATACATAATAAAATTGAACTAAATGTGAAATAAAGGGGAAAATTAAAAAAAATTGATAAAAAAAAAATATATGAAATATTAGAGACAAAATTAAATATTAGAAATAGAAAGAATATAAAAAAGTAAAATATCAACCATGATATAAAGAAAAAAGACAGGAAGAAATAAAAAAAGAAGAACGAGAAGAATAAGAAGCAGCAGTTGAAAAGCGGAAGTGCGGGAAGTCGTTGTGCAAAAGAAGAAGAAGACGGAAAAAATTTAACATGGATCGTTCAAATCGTAACGTTCGCAACGCCGAGCTGAAGGATTACAAAGTTCAAAGGTTGCAACGCAGGATGGAGCGAAGGCATTTGTGAGGGAGGAGAGAGAGTGATATTGGAAGAAAAAGATAGTGGATGGGGAAAGGGATATATTATGATGATGAATCTTTTGGGGAGAAATGAAGAAGGAATGTGAATATGAGTTGGAGGAATGAGATGCAGAAAATGAGGAAAGAACAGAAGAGAAGGAGGACAGCGAGAAGAGTGTGAGAAGAAGAGGTTGAGGTGTCAGATGAGCAGCGATGCGAATAAGAAGGATGTAGATTGGAGTCGAACGTATGCTTCAGATATTGGGGATGATAGAAATGAAAGGAGAAGGGAAGATATATAAAAACGAGATGTGGATATGGAAGACACAAAAAATAACTATGAAAAATTGCAAGAAAATCAATAGAAGCAAATTAGGTAACGTGGATAGTGAAAATAGGAGAGAAATAAAATAAATAAAATAAAATGAGAACAAAATGTACTAAATAAAATAATTAGAAAATTTTATATATAAATAAATAGAAAATGTTAAAAACCGAAATAATTTGATAGTTAACAAAAAAATATTTAAATCAAATTCCCAAATAAAACAAATCATAAATGAAAATAAAATAAGTTGATAGTGAAAAATAAAATAATTTAACAAAAAAAGAAATTTAAATAATTCTTGAAAATTAATATAAAGTAATAACAATAGTTTAAAATGTTAAATAATAATTTACTAACTAGAAATAAAGTAAATAATATGTAAAATATATAATATTATTTGTAAGTTATATAATAAATAAAATTGCATTAAATAAAATCATATTTTTCGACAGAATTCTAAATATTTGTATTGATGGAAACACGAATAAAAATCTTTAAAATAACGCTCTAAAGTACTCTGAAAACCTTCAGGCGAAGGAGAGAGAAGAAAAATAAAGAAAGAGATGGAACCCCAGAATAAATGTCCAATAATGCGCCCTAAAATATGCAATGCAATTGCAAGCAAGTCAACTAACAAATTTGCACAAAACGACAATCGAAGGGAAGTAAAAAAAAAAAATCAGGCAAAAAAAATAAAAAATGATGAAAAGATAGAGATTTGGAAGAGAGAGAAAGGAAAATAGCGAAAGGGAAGAAAAAAATATGATGTAGAATGAGAGAGTAGTATAAAAGAAAACAAAAATGCGAATAGAGAATGAAGGAGTAAAATTTCGTTCATGCTGAGAAGTGAAATATAAATTTTATACACCGGAAAATATGTTTCATTTTTTGATAGCAAGAGAAGGAGGGAGAAAGAGGGAGGGAGAGAACAAAAAGGACGATAGAAAAAGGAAATGAAAAAATTAAGAGAGAGCGAGAGGGATATGGTGGGTGTTACAAAGAGTTCGAATGAGAAAGGGAGGCAAAGTGTGAGAGAAAAAGTGAAGTTGAGAGAAGCCAATCTAAAGGAAAACTGTTATTATTTGCTTCCTCAGCAGACGAAACAGAAAAAGAAAGAGAACGAGAAGTAGAAGTAGAGAGAAAGAGAGGGAGAGAAAAAGGTGAAGGATGACCAGACGCATAGATGGAAGGTGTACAAAAGAAAAATGAATGCGAATTCTAGTTTAGAGGACGAAATGGAGAAGCAGCAAAAGCAGGTGGTCGAAGGAATCGAAGAAAAAGAAATCAAAGAAAAATAAATAAACAAAAAAAAAAATACGAAAAAAAAACGGTTTAAAGACGGTCGATTGGTTTGAAAAATGGCGGCCACCCGGAAACGGACGCTCGGGTCAGGCGACCTGAAGCGGAAGTGGAGAAATCAAAATTCTCAAAGTGTGTTCGATGGTGAAAATATTGCGATGAAATGAAAGGAAACGAGGAAAGGAGAAAAAAAAAGAGAAAATAAAAAACGAGTAAATGAAGAAAGTGAAAAAAATATAAGGAAAATAAAAAAAAAATGAATAGAACAAAATTGCAAAAAAAGTACGGAAAAAACAAACTGAAAGAAATGTCAAAAATAAAATTTAAAATGAAAATTAAAATGAATAAAATAATAGGAAAATAAAAAGAAATCGAGTAAAATGAAAAGAAATCAGGGACAATGAAAAAAAAATGTGAATGAATGTAAAAACGAAAAAAAATAATAGAAATGCCGAAAAAAATAAAGAGAACCGACAAAACCGAATCAAATGATGAATGGGACGAAAACGGGAAGGAAACGAGTTTTACAAGAGACGCCATTAAAGCGACAAAAAGAAGGAGATGGCGAGTGAAATAAGAGGTTGAGAGAGAAAGAGAAAGAAATGAGAGAATGAAAGAGTGAGAGAAAAGGTTGAACGCGTGAAAGAAGAGGTAAAAAGAGGAGAGAAGAGGTTGAAAGCGTGAGAGAAGAGGTTGAAATAGTGAGAGAAAAAGACTCGAAGTGACTCTCAGCGTGGGTGCTTCGACGATCATTTCACACATGCATGCAATATTCTTGAAAAAAGAAACATAAAGCATAAAGATGAAAGAATGGAGAGGGATCGAGTGAGAGTGCATTCGAGTGCAAATATTTTTCAAATGAAAATATCGAAAGGAAATATGGCTGAGAATGCATTTCAGCTCGCAATGCAAGTGTATTGAATGTTTATTCTGAAAGCCCGCACATGAAAATTTCGTCCACTCTTAGAGATTCTTCTTTTTTTTCCCTACACTATTTTCATTCACTTTTCTCATTCTTCCATTTCGTCCTCTCTCATTGAATGCTTTCAGTCCAAGGATCCTTTATTTATTCTCCATGACTGCGACTCAAAGGCAGTCTTTTTTTGTTGTTATTATTTATTTGTTGTTGCTATTATTTGATTATTTTTGTTTGTATTTTGTTTTTATTTTTAGTATTTGTTGTTATTATTTTTAGTTTTTCTTATTATTTTTGTATTGTTGCTGTTATTGTAACCACTCATGTGATGACATCGAGAGAAACTCACTTTTGAATAGTTAGCATAAAAATATATTCAATCGAGATATGAGTATTAGTGTATGCTTTAGTTAAAGAACCATTGCCGTCTGCAATAAATGAAGATTTCCATACAATAACAACAAAAAAAAACAAACTACACGAGTGATTTTCTAAAGTAATCTAAAGAGAGGTGAATGAGAAGGACTGACTGTGATATAAAACGAAGAAATTAAAAGGTAGGAAAGGAAGGGTAGTAAAAAGAGGAGGAAGGGGAAGCAAATAGAAGCCAAAGGGAAGGTCCGAGTGGTAGAGAGAGACTTCAATGAGACAGAGCATGGGCCTAAAGTTGTGTTGAGTGACTGAAAATGAGACAGAGCATGATGGGTCACAAGTCTATCGAAGTGCTTTCAATGTTTTTCCATTGTTAGGATAAAAGCACGGATTGTTGACATTCTGACAGGTTTCGAAATTAAAAGCTCCACCTTGTCTCGTTCTCGTCACTCTATTGATTCGTTCTTGTTTCATTCATGACTCTTTGTGTCTACCTCTTGACTATTTTAGTCTCACTCTTGACTATTTTTGTCTCACTCTTTACTATTTTCGACTGATTTCGATTGGTTTTCAACAGGCGTTCGATTCTTCATTTGCTTTGAAAGTCATCCTGAGGAGCCCCAGAAATTAGAGAAGCTCGAGGAGGCTCAAATGGATTGAAACAACAAAATAAAAACAAGAAGGATGTAGAGCAAGTGGGACAGCATGTGATTTAAGAAGAACACAGCCAGATTTTCATCATTGACTTAGCTTCGATATAGAAAGGATGGATGATTGCAAAGGATGAGGATTGAAAAGGTAGTGAATTAAGGATTGAAAACGTTTGAGATGAAAAGGTTGAGTATTGAAGGTGAGGCAAAAAGAGGAAAGCTACGAAAAACGATGACGATTAGGATAGAACCGAAAATCAAAACCAATAGAGAATAGAGAGAGTGAACCATAGAATACAAAAAGGATAAAAAGATTGATTTAGAGCATAGAAAGAGCAAGATAGACTGATGATACACCTTTCCTTCCTTCCTCTCACAGAAAACACATCATTAGGCCGACGAAACCGAATCATTGATAATGCTTTTGTGCCACAAATGAAGAATCATTTGAGGGATCAACGTGTGAGAGATCAAAGGATGTGTTTTTTGTCTACCTTTTGGGATGAAAGGACGAACATGCATCAATTATCTGTCTCGATATTGACGAGATTTGGCTTTGGATTGGAGCGGACTTGGGTGTTGTGAAATTTAATTGAGTGTGGGACCATTTTTTTTAGGTGAAGGAAAAATTATTTGATGGTTGAAAAATTTATTTGAGTGTAGCAAAATTTATTCAAGTGTTTCAAAGTTTATTTAAAAGTTTGAGAACTCATTTGAGTATTGGAAAAATTATTTAAGTGCTGATGAATTCATTGGAGTGTTGGAAAAATTCACTTGAGTATTGAAAAAATTCACTTGAGTATTCGAAAATTCAATAAAATCAATTAAACATTTCATGAACGCATTTCAAAAGCCATTCATTGGCTATCAATCGTCGGTATTGTGACAATTTGTGATTAAAACAATATGTTGTTAATGAATTCACGGCAACAAAAAGGGTATATTATAACAACAATAAAAAAAACAAAAACAACATGATCGACAACAACACCGATAAAACAACAACAACATCATCAACTATCCGCACGTTAAACAATGAACAACCTTTGGTGATAAATTTGTTGTTAAATATTAAATAATCGTTTCGTTCTTCATTATTTTAAAATAATTCAGTTTTCCCAATTTCCCTCACCACTGTCTCTCTCTCTCTCACTCTCCCTCTCTTCCACGCTCTCCCCCTCTCTCTCTTTTTCACCTGTTTATCTCTCTCCCACTCATTTTTGAATGAACGTACTCAATTATCTCGTAAAGCCTTTGTTAATTTTTTGATGCAATTTTAATTGATAAATTTGCAAAAATCACAAAACAACAACAAAAAATAACTAAAATACAACAACAAAAATAATCAAAGTCTACAACAAAAATAGCAAAATACAACAACAAAAATAACAACAACACCACATTTTCATTTATATTTTATTTGGCTTTTGTTTTTTAAAAAAAAGAAAATTATTTATGCCGTCGTGCTTTCAATTATTTGCATATTTTATGGCGCAATTAATTATTGATGATCGTCCCATACGTTTATTCCCCCACGTGCCCAGGTGTGAGTGGGTGGGCGTGGCCCAAGAGGGCGTGGTTGGCGGTTGACGTCAGGTGGAAACCGGCGTGGAACCAGATTAAAACAGAACGTGGTGAATTATTTAAGTGAAGGACAGTGAAAACAGGTCTTTAAGAGCGCGATATTTGAATTTTCCAACTAAATGAAATTAAACATATTTAATAACTTAAAATTTTTTTTGGAAAAATATTTAAATTGGGTTTGAAGAAAATCGGTATGAAACTAATTTTTTAAATAATTACTTGAATGAGAAATTTTATATAAAAAATTGTTTTTTAAATAATTTCTTTTGTGTGAATTATACAATATTTTTAATAATAAATATAAATTAAATACTATAATTTGGGTTTTAGAAAAAAATTTCCATAATAATGGAATATTTTAAAAATATATCAAAATATATTAAGCTTTGTTTTATAAATTTTATTATAAAATGTATTTAATTTTTATGATTTTAATGATGAAATATATGAAATTAAATTAAAAAAATAAGTAAATTCAAAATTAATAAACCAAATATTTTTATATTTAATTTTTTTTTTACAAATATATTATTCTAAATATCTCTAAAATATCTCGGATCCATCTAAACTGATCTCTCTAGTGAATCTTTAGAAACCGCAGTAAATCACCGACGGCTCAGCCAAACCATCTATCTAGCCACCCATTTATCCAACCATCCATATATCCATTTATCCATCCATCCATTTGTCCTTCCATCCAATCATTCATCCGCGTTGTCCCCGAGTTCTCCTTTTAAATAATCCCCAATACACTCGTCCATCACCGCGAACTTCATCTCGGCGACACTATCGTTTATATCATTCTCTGTCTCTCTCCCGCTCAAACACTTCCTCTTACACCACCCAGTCGTGATCTTCTCTCTCTCCCTCACATACACCTCTCTACTCTTTCTCTCTCACTCTCTACTCTTTCTCTCATCTTTTTTAGTCTTTCTCTCTTCTTCTCTACTCTTTCTCTCCTCTTGCTTGGTCACCAGAGGACTATCGTACGATGGAAAAATGCAACGAAAGCGAAAACATTTACAGAATCGACTGCAATGAGAGAAAGAGAAAGAGAGAGGAAAAGAGGGACAGAGAGACAAAGTGTTGCAATAGTGGGGTGAGAGAGAGAGAGAAATAGAAGATGGTTTGGTCTTGGCGGAAAATTGAAAATTATTATTATTATTACATTGTGCGCGCCATCTGTCATTGGTTTGTGACACTTTCTGGCAAACGGCACAAGGCGCAAGCGATAGACAGACAGACGGAAAGAAAGAAAGGCTAATAAGATTTATTAAGGGTCTCGGTTGGTGTTGCCAAAAAAACAGAAGAACTGAAAATTCCTCATAAAATTAAATTAATTTTATTGCACCCCAAAGAGGCCGAAAAAGAATTTCTTCTCTTGGTCTCTTTGCCTTTGAGATTTTGTCTCTGTGTCTTTCCTTCTATATGCCTTCCTCTATCTCCCCATCTCTCTCACTCGCTCCTTCATTTGTTTACATTCGTTTTTCTGTGTCAAACGGTTGGCAACTCTGCGACTGAGTGATGGCAACGTGTGACAGGTTTAAAAGCGACAAAAAAAAGTACGCAAAGCAAAGGAGGAAGAAGTGGAGGAAAAGAAGACCAAGTGACATCAGAGTGTTAGAAATAGATAGAGTGGAAGGGAGAGAGATAGTGTGAGATAGAGGGAGATAGAGTGAGATAGAGGAAGAGAGAGAGAGTGAATGAGAGTGTGAGATGAGAGGTGAGTTGTAAATCCGTGCGAGGAAATTTTTGTGAAAAATAGTTTTCTTGGGAAAAACCCATTCATGATTGAAATGAAAAGTGTGATAAATTTTGCGCATGCAATTTTCTTCGCTTCAACTACAGAAGGCCATCTTCTTTCTTAGTCTTTCCTATTTCTATCTCTTTCTTCCTTCTCACTGCCATTTAACGCTGCGGTGAAGACGATAAATTTTCCTGCTCGCCTTGACGACGAGAAGACACAAGTAATAGAGAGAAAAGGAGAGATAAAAGGGGTGAGAAAAAGGGAGAGAAAAGGAGAGAGAGAACGGTAGAGAGAGTGAAAAGGCGAAAGAGAAGGGTAGAAATACAAAAGGAGAAAGAGCTCGAGGTTAGTGGAGAAAATTGAGAAATGTTCAAGGAGACAATGGGAATGTTTAAGAGTGACATAAGTGAGATTATGTGGAGAAACTATCTCACTCACTCTCTAACCACTCTATACCTTCTCCTTCCTTCCCTTCCCTTTCTCTCCGCGCTCGTTTGTGATAAAGTGTCGCAAACAAAGCGACGAGACTCTATTAAATAAAGTTGCGGAAGTTTCACCGAACAAGTTTCCCCATTTACCATTCATGCACCGAGCTGGCTTCGTGTTGTCTCTTTTCTTTTATTTCATACACATATTTCTCTCTCGCTACCTCCCGCCCTCCCTCTATCAATTGTATTTTTTCATTAAGTTTTATTTGTGGTTCACCATAGAATGCAAGGTTTTTCACAAGGACTCGCATTGCAGCCATGCAATTTGTCTCCTCAACTGAAGCCAGATGAAGTTCTATAAATGTGTACCGAGTTTTCCCAACAAATAAACTTCGCGGATATGTCAAATTTGCTCTCATTGCACATACATATGTATGGCAATATATTCTTTATGTGTCGTTGTGGAAAAAATATGTTTTGCTAAAAAAATAATTTCATGAAAATAATTTTAATAAATATCGAAAATAAAAATATATTCAGATAAAAATATATTTTTTAAAGATATATTTTATTATAATTGCGAGGAAAAAATTTTATAATAGTTTCTTTCAAAAATTCATAGAAAAAAATATATTAATTTTAGTTGATTAAAATATAAAATAAATATTTAAATTTAATATTTAAATATTTAAAATAAATATATTAAATGAAATTAAGTAATTATATTAATTATTAATTAAAAAATTATTTGAAAATGAAAAAAAAAATCAATATATATAATAATATATGTACTAATAATAAATTGTATCATGAATATAATTTGTATAATATTATCAATATAATAATATATTAATATAACTTTGTACATAATTAATTCAAATAAATTAAATGTTCGCATTATGAAACACCTCCAGAAGGCCCTCAATTATCTCATTCTAAAACTCAACACTCAACAACTGAGCCTTAACAACGTTGTCCCAACATCTGGGCCATAATTCACCGCCCATATCTAACTAATCTATCTTCGTGTCGTTGTAAAGTGAACATTTTTAGAAACCAAAGTTTTAACTACAAAATCACCACAAAATCCCCAACACGATCTCGTATAATGTTGCCTAAGGTCACGTGGTTTTGTTCGAGTTGAATGGTGGAAAGAGTGGAGAAATGAAAGATGAAGAAGGGAGAGAGGAGGATGGAAAGGAAGAGAGAGAGATAGAGGTAGGAAATGGAATTTATGCTTCCGTTAACCATTACATTGGATATGTTAATTTTTCTCATTACGCCAGGAATCACTAATTCAATGACTCTCTCTTTTTCTTTCTCTCATTCTCTATCTTTTCCCTCTCTCTTTAACTCTTTTTATTTTCGTTCTCTATTTTTGTCTCTCTATTAAATTATCCCTCTCTATAAATTTATCCCACTCTATTAATTTCTTCCACTGTATATTTCTCCCTCTCTCTTTCTATTTCATTCTCTTGTTAATCCCTTGAGGTTTCTCTTGTACAGCAGGTATTTGTTAAACACCAAAATCCACAAAAACAACAGCAATAACAACTAGTAAAAAAACAATAACGACAACAACTCTGACATAAGTAAGATATGTAAAATTATAAACGTGTGCAGAACATGTTTTATTTTATGATAAACATCTTAATTACAAAAATTCCAAAAACTTGCACAGACATAAACATAAGGAGACACACACCCATACAAAGCAGATACAGACACACATACAAAGCAGGTACAGACACACACACATTTAAAACAACAAACACATTCATAGTAAAACCCACACTCATGCATAGCAACACCTCCATTTTCCAAACAAATTCAAATACCTACATAGAAGCAAATAGCAACTGAAGCACTTACACGTGTACACAAAAACACACACATGTACAGAACTACCACAGGGCCAAAGGCAAGCAGTGTGTGTGTGTTTGGTGATAGATAGAGAGAAAGAGATAAGTATAGTCTCTAATGCCGAGACTGAGCCAAAGTTTAATTATATTTGTCAACCGCAGCTAAAACTTTATTAACTCACAAAGCGAGTCGACTTCTCCTCTTTACCATACACTCTAACTCTCTATCTGTCTCTGTCTCTCTCTAATTTTCTATCTCTCTCTCTCTCACTATCATTCCCTTCATCACCTACTCCCTTAATTTCTCTTTTCCTATTTTGAAGTCGCCCCAGCGAACCCTTAAAAGCAAAATGTATCGTATCGCGTTGCCAACGACATTCGGCGACGCCTCGCACTATCCTCTTCTCACTCTTCTTCACCTCTCTCTCTACCTTTCTCTCTACTTCTCTCTCTTTTTCTCTCCCCCACTCTCTATCTGTGTTTTGGTCTCCTTTATCCATAGCATAAACCACTTTAACCACGTTATCAACTTAAGCTAGGAAACGGTGGAAAAAAATTCTTCTCTAGTCCTCGCCCTAAGGGTATCACTAACTTGCATCTCACTCACTCCTATACCACTAACTATCTTTTTCTCACTCTCCTTTCCTACTATCCCACTCTCGCTCTCTCTGTTTGAGTCCCACGCACGCCCATTTAAACTAGGAATTAATTTGAAATGACGAAAGGATGTGGAAAGAGTTAAAGGACAAGAGATGGAAGATATGTGGGGAAGGCGAAAGGATGGAGAAAGGGAGGGAAAGAAGAACGAAGAACGGGAAAGAGAAGTTGAAGGCGTCGTCGGTCGTCGTTTGTTGGTCTGGTCTCATCCGTGAAATGCTTGCGATCATTTATAAAAGCGACCGGCAGACCGCAGGGCGAGCGAGCTAGAAAAGAGACAGCGAGATAAAGAGAAACCGCTCGAGGGAGCAAATGAATGAGACAGAGAGAACATAGGATGGTTAGTTTTAGAAAGAGAGAGAGTGTGAGAAAGGGAGTGAGAGAGAATATTTTAGAGCGGTTGCGGTTTGCGCTCAGGCTGAAGGCAGTAATAAAATCGTTGACACAAACCCACAACGTTAATGGAAATCCAGCTTTGTTTAATGCAATTATTTTCTCTCCCTGCTCTTTTGACTTTTGGCATTTCTTCTATCTAACTATCTCTTTCATTCTCGCTCTCACTATCTCATCTCACACTCTCTCACTCGCACACTCTCACTCTTTATTTCTCTATCTCTTCTACTGTTTTTTAAATTCTGTCTCTTTCTCACTATTTACCATTTTCTCTAACCAAATTTCACGAACTCAATTTCTCACACCAATTTTCTGTCTCTAGCGCACTATTTCTCTCTGCCTAGCAACTGAGGTTTTTGAAATTTTCGAGTGATCGAAGAATTTGATTTTAGAAACACAAAAAAATATTTGAAGAAAATAAAAAATTGATTTCAGAAAATTTAATTTAAATTTCAGAAAAGTCATTTTCAACTTCAGAAAAATTAATATTCATATCAGAAAAGTCAAATTCAATTTCAGAAATGTCAAATTCTAAGAAATGTTAATATCGATTTCGAGATAGTTAAATTCAATTTCAGAAAATTTAATTCGATTTCTGAAAACCTAACTTCAATATCAGGAATTCAAAAAATATCATTCCGAAAGCAAAAATTTGATTTCTAGAGAATTGCTCGAGGAAAATTTCCGAATTTTCCTTATCACTGATTTTATGTATCTCTTGATTCCCCACAGCATGGTCTTTTACCTGTCTTCCACCCACTTATTCCTCATCTTTCTCATCCTCATTTTTTCAACTCTCACGTTTTATTTTTCCTTAACTTCACGCTTTATTTTTCTTCATTTTCGTTTTCCTCGCTTTCTTTTTCTTTCCCTTCAAGCTGTCTTCTTTTCCTCTCTTGTCACTAACAACCGTTCCGTAAAAACTAATTTTAAGAAATTATTTTTGTTTCCTACGTTTGTCTCTTTGTCTTCTTCTCATGTCTTTTTTTCTTATCATAACTTCTTCCTCTATCATGTCTTCTTCCTCTCTCATGTCTTCTTCTCTTCTCATGACTATCCTTCTTAAGTTCTCTCAGTCTATCCAACGTTTTCAGTTCTAGACTTACTTTTTCCTGTCCCCTCAGTCTGTTCCATTTTTCTCGCTATCTCTTTCTCCCGTTGTCTCTTTTTTTACTCACACACTCTTTCTCTCTCGCAGTGTTTTTAACTGAATTTCAGCTCGTAAATCAAAATCCACGAGACTCGTCGGCGTCTTTTCCGGACTTTCCATCTCTTTCGCTCCCACACTCTTGCTCTTCTTCTACTCTTGTTCTTCTTCTTCTACTCGTTCTTCGAAATTTGTTCTTCTTTTTTCATCCTTCAAACTTGTTCTTATTTTTTTACAAAACTTCTTCCTCTTCTTACTTTTTTGATGTTGTAGACGTTGTCGTTATTCTTGTCGTCATCGTTGTCGTTGTCCTTGTCGTCGTTCTTCTCGTCGTTGTACATTTAACGGTCTCCTTCTTCGCACATTTTACGAGAAACTGCGTTCGTGTGGCACGTGTTGAGTGAAAACAACAAGAACATCAAAAGCATTATCAATATCAACAATAACATCCAACACAACAACATCAAACACAACAACAACATCGAAAACAATAACAATATCAAATACAACAACATCATCACAGACAACATTTACAACAACATCGAAAATGTTCCTTGCTTTTACGAAAATATTGCGAAACAAAAAGAATTGTTAATTTAACGTTAATCATTCAAATCGTGTCACGAGTTGTAAACGTGGCCATAATGCTGTCTCTCTCTCTCTCTCTCTGCAGAAGTCTGGATAATCTCTTTCACTCTCTCTCTCGCTCTTCTCTTCCTCTTTCCATCTTCCTGTCTCTAAGCTCCAAGATGGTGATTAAAGCTCAGGAAAAGGCATTCGGAAGTTTCAAAATGTTGCGATTAAATTTAAACACGCTTTGAAGTGAGCAACAGAGGACAATGGAAAGAAGACCATAATGAGAGAGAGAGATAGGTGAACGAATGGAATGAAAGACAAACGAATGGACAGACAGATGGACGGACGGAGGACCGGAGGTGGATCAGGACAAAAGATTTTAGATTAAAAGGCGGTTTAGCGGAAGTTGAAGTCTCAGGTGAGACCACGCCCTGAGCTCCCCCCCGTTTCTCTTCACTTATTTTCCTCTGTCTTTTACTTCTCTCTCTTCTTTCTTCTCTTTATCATACTCTCTCACACTCTGAAGGTTCTCCCTGTTGACTGACATTTGAATTTAAAGTCCTTCCACCTTAGTTGTTCCATTTCTATGCCATGCCACGCCCTCCGCCCCCATCATTACCTCACGTGCGTGCGATTATCTATCTCGCTCGATCTCTTTTTCTCTCTCTCTCTCTCTTTCTCTATCTGAGTATTGGTGTGTGTTTGTGTGTTTTATTTTTCTGGCGTAATCCTTGACACTGAATGATTAATGATTCAATCATTGCTGGAAAATTGTTTACGAACTGCTTTCTTGGCGAATTCTCACTCTTTCTCCCGTTGGGTCGTTTTCTTCTTTACATTTTCTCTCTCGCTCTCACTCTATCTATCGTTCTCTCACTTTCTCACTTAAGCTTTCTCTCAGTCACTCGTTCTTTTTCTGTTTCTGTTGGAATCTTAGAAGTTTCAGAACAAAACCCGATTGTTGATGAGATTCTTGTTCTTCTTTTGGAATGATTTTTGTTGTTGAAAATCTAATTTTTGTTGTTGAAAAATCTAATTTTTGTTGTTTTAAATCTAATTTTTGTTGTTTTAAATCTTTGTTGTCGTGATATTTGTTGTCTTGTTGCCAAAGTGAGATTAGTTGAAATTTCTCCTTTCGTTTGGTTATTTATTAAAAGTTTTCGATTTTCCACCCGCTCCTTTCGCCTTTTGTTTTCAAAAGTTATCGCGGCCAAGTTTTGCGAAAGCAACAAATTTTTAATTGAAATTTCGTGGAAAATAAATGCGGAATGAAACAAGGTAAAGAGTGGAAGAGAAGGATAGAAAAGAGAGGAAGGAGAGAAGAAAGGAGTGAAGAAAGGAGAGAAGAAAGGACAGGAGGAAGGAGAGAAAGAGCGAGAGAGAGAGGAATAGAATGAGGATGTCAGAGATCGTCAAGGGAGTTTGAGGAGATTAGGGTTTGTTGCTTGATTAGCGGAGTTTTCGCCCCGAGTTGATGAGAAAAGTTGCTGAAAATGTTTTTCCGCCACAATAATTTATGATTTCGCATTCAAAGCGCCTGAAAGTAGGCAACGAAAAGTGAGACAAGCGACAAGTCCAACATAGAACAATGGATAAATTCCTAAATTTATTTAACACTGAGATTTCAATGGCGCCTGAAAGAATGCTGCGAAAATTCAAATCCCAGAGACAATAGTCTGTTGTTGAAAATGAAGTGAATGAAAATGTAAAACAAAAAAAATATGATAAAAAATAATCCAATCACTAGATCGATTGATGAGAATAAAAACGAACGGAGAACTTGTTATTTGCTGTGCTCCTAAAAGCATGCCACAAAAAACACAAATCGTCTCTGAACTTCGGAATGAAAATAAAATAATGGAAAAGGGAAAATAAAATGGATAAAAAAGAAAATGAAATAATGGTAAAAAAAGGAAATAAAATAATGAAAAAAAGAATGAAAAATAAATCCGCAATGTCAATTTCACGCAGACACGAGCACAGTCCAAGCAGTCACAAGCAGTCTATCTCCCTCCAACTCTCTTCTCTCTATATTTCCCTGTTCTCTCTCTCTCTTCCCACTCTTTGACTCTCCAAAGGTGAGATCGCAAGAAGACGGCGCCCCTAGAAGCAACCAATGTTTATTTACCTCACATTTGATTGCAATCAAATGCAATCGATTTTTATTGCCAACACTTTGGCGCTTTTACACCGAAAACCACAACAATAACAACAATGACGACGACTCTAAAGCGAACAACAACAACAACAACAATCAAGGTGCTCTTCTCTCAGCATCAGGATCAAAGGATATCGAGTTGAAGCTGAAAGCTCGAGTTGCACAAAAATAAATGACATCCTTTGACATTAAAAACTTTTTGGCGTGGATCGTGAGAGAGAGAGAGCGAGCGTGCAAAAGGGAGAAAAGGATGACTTAAGTTGTTGTTATTGTTGGAATAGTTGTAGGTGATTTGGTTGCAAATGTTGTCGTTTCTCAATTTTGTTGTTGTTGTTCTCCATTTTTTTTGTTGTTGTTCTCAAATTTGTTGCTGATATTCTCACAGTTGTTGCTCTTGTATTTCGGTAACTTCTTTAGCTGTTATCTTCGTTCCTGTACGACAAGTTGTAGTCGTAGGATTTAAGCTAAAGAATTTCTCTCTCTCTTGCTCTCCCTTTCTATCTCTTGTTCTTCTTCTTTCTCTCATTTTCCTCCTTCTTTTCATTTTCCTTCCCCGAAAGTTTCTCCAAAAATTTCTCAGCTTTCAAGGACAACAACTACCAAGTTATTTGTTTGCTAGCGAGACTTTTGAGTTCGTCTGTCCGTCCGTCTGAGTGAATTTGAATGCGTGTGAACTTGTAAATTCTGTCATGGTATATGTTTGGGTGTGGTTGTGTTTCCTTGTGTGTGTGAGAATGTATGACTGAGTGTGTGTGTATATTTCGAAGTACGTTTGTGTGTCTGAGAATGATGGATGCTGATGTTGTTGAGAATTTCACAATAAACTTTTTTACACTCGCCTCGTCTCGTTTCGAAACTTGGAGCAAATTGAAAAATGCCGAATGAGAAGAAGGAATATGAAGATGAAAGAGAAGAAATTCAAGGAAAAGAAACGAAGGACGAGAAGATGGAGAGAAGATGTTGAAGAACTAAAAGATGAAGAGATTCAGTTGAAGCACGAGAAGGAGTTCAAGGAATAGAAGAGAGGAAAACGAACATAAAGAGTTGAAGGACGAAACGAAGGAGTAAAAAACAAAATAAAAATACAATAAAATAAAATAGAGAAGAAAATAATTTAGAAGACGAAGATGAAGAAGCTCAACTCTTCACAGAAGACAAGTATAAAAAATTCAACTGGAATCAGGTATTGAACGAAGTGACGAATAAAAGAAAAGTGAAAGATGAAGGAAAGGAAAAAGGGAGATAAGAAAAATGAGAAAAAAATAATAAACATGAGAGAAAAATTCGAAGAAGGGCCAGAGAGCCGAAATCAAGGTGAAAAAAGCGGAGAGAAAGAAGTCAGAGAAGAAAAACAACTTGAGTTGGAAAATTTATTGCATGCAATTGGGCTGCTGAGCAGGTTCCCAGTCGAAGGTAAAAGTTGCGAATGAAACAGAGAGAGATGAAGTTGAAGAAGAAGACAAAAATAGATGTGGATAGAGAGGAGGAACAGCATCGTCGCTCAAGTGAAAAATTAAAAACGTTGCAAGGCAAAAATTATCGTTGCATACTTCTGGGCATGAGACGATTGGTGTGAGACGAGAAATTATAGCATACTTATAGGCTGCCCGCAAAACCATTTCGCATTTCTCTATCTCTCACTCAATCTCTCTCTCTCTCCCTACCTCTCACTTTCTCACATCTCTCTCTTTTCTTCTCACTCCACCCATAGAGAATCCGTCACCGTTTCAAGACCAAAAGCGATTGCGAGAAGCAACTTAACGATGGTTGCGAAAATCGAGGCATATCTTCAGGCGTTCGACAAAAAACTACCCATGATTGGGAGGAAAATAGATATTACACTAAAAAAAAAAACGCTTTGCCTCCTCCATCTTGTCATTGCCCACTTCGAGGCGTGTCAGCAACAGATTCCATCGACTCTTCATCTCGTGAAGTCTCGTGAAGCTGATGCGAAGCTAATTTCTGTGAAGAACCCTTCAAGCGAACGGAACGGAACATCTTATAGAAAAGTCAAGGAGGAGAAGAAGACCGAAGAAGATCATTGCCTACCCTAAGGCGCCTGCCTGCCTTGCGGCGAAGTGTTCGAAGTATTTCGATGAGGAAGAAAGAAAAAAAAAATAAAATCAAACATTTGATAAAACATTGCGTGCTCTCAGG
>JAFDUT010000507.1:0-19957 GCA_017309665.1 Coelopa frigida
CTACTCGCTCACCCCATTCATACACAGTTTGCAAGGCATCATTGGCTCCTCTTTCAATCTCCGCACGAGATTGGCCCTGAATAATGACGAGCAGGTCATCGGCGTACGCACAACATTCATAATTATGCTCGAGTTGCCTTAACAGAGGATCCATCATAATGTTCCAAATATATGGACCACATATGGACCCCTGTGGACAACCACGAGCCACATCCACCCACACATTCTCCCACTTACCCACAACACCCGCTCGCCTGCCAGAAAAGTAACTCCTCCAGAGTTTCATTTCCTGACAGCCGATGCCATTCAATCTCTCAAGCACACTTTCCCACTTAAGATAATCAAACGCTCCTTTGAAATCTACAAAAATCCCCAGTACATATTTAGATGTACTCTGACTCACACAATTTTGAACAAATGTCCAAGCATCCACAGTGCTAAGTCCAGGCTTAAATCCAAATTGTCTGGCACTCATTTCTTCATTCATACTGTCATGTACCCTTTCAATCATCAATCTCTCCAGTACTTTTCCAAGCACCGGAAGAAGACTGATCCCACGATAAGATCGAGGATTGCTCCTGATCTTATCGGGCGATTTCAAGAGTACAATGACTCTAGCACACTTCCACTTAGAGGGAAAATGTCCCTCCAGCAGACATCTATTAAACAAAGCCCCAAGGTATTCCGGTATAACTTTCCAGATGGCCTTGACCATCTCTCCAGTCATACCATCCATACCCGGAGACTTTCTGGATCTAAGTCTGGACACAGCATAATCTACTTCACCCGCTCCCAGCCCAGGCGGGGGGCTTGTCTCATGCACATTGTGCACGACAGTCCCATCCATCCGATGGAAAGAACGAATGAAGCACACATTCACACATTCAGTCCAGTTGGTCAACATAGTGTCGCCAACCTTCATGCCACATATATCTGCATGCTTACTCCTACCCCTACAGATCCGGTATACCCTACCCCACGGATTCATTCCTATTCGCATTCACAAATTCCCGCCATTCATTCTCCTTTACAGACAAAATCATTCTTTTATACTCACTCAGACAGACTTTAAAATCAACTTTGCGCTGAGCCAACTCGGCAGCATTGGATACTCTGGCCCTCTGGAGTCTCCTCCTAAGAAGCCGAAGACACCTCCGCTTAAGAGTTAGCTCACGCGTCCACCATTTTACTCGCCTAAGGTTTGTCGTTTGACAAACCGTAAGCAGAGCAACATTCACCCTCTCAACACGCTCAGCGACACACTCAACCTGCTCGTCAATACTCATACACTCAAAGTTGTCAATCGGGACATCATGAAAGGACTGCTTAACGCATTCCCCATAATGATCCCAGTTGACCCCTTTGGTGCGCCATCTCTTTACGCCAACATTCACTTGATCCACCCTATCAAAGTGATATTCACTTCGATAGGGTTATGATCACTCACTCCCCCCCACGATCCACGCACACTCCAATCAATATGGAAATGTGGCGGCACACAACTAGACATTGTCACGTCAATATCGCTCCTACCTACGGGCCCATCAAAAGTATACCATTCACTCGGTTCATTTAAAACTCTCACTGGTCTCGCTAAGACCCATTCACTCAGTTCTTCACCTCTCATGATGGTCAGATGTCCAGTGGACACTTTACTGAACCACATAGGAGATGAAGCATTCGCATCCATTCCCAGGATAAGCGGAGTGCTACTCGCAAGTAGTAGCACCGCATCCAGGTACTCAAGATAAGGCCCCAAACTTTCACTAAACTTACAATACATACTCATTAAAAACAATCTACCAAACTCACCTACTACACAAACACACACACCACAGTTACTAACACTAACAACCATACATTCAACATCTACATCATTCACAACCACAGCAGACTGTGCCCTTAGATCAGGAAAAACCCGCATATTTGCGGGCAAACCTCGTATGCAACCGTCGGTTGCATAGGGCTCCTGAACCAGGGCAAAGGCGCTGCCTCTTTCACACAACAACACACCCAGATCACACATCACAGAATACGCGCCTTGACAATTCAGCTGTAATATTTGCACACCCATCAATGCCTGGCATTCGCCCGGGCAACAATGCCAGCGTAAATCGGGCAAGCAGCTGACATCATAAGATGTCCAGCTGGATTGCCCTTGAACGCACAATTTCGACAATGCAGTGCATTAGTGCACTGCACTGCCCTATGGCCAGGTTCCCCGCAGCGACGACAGACATCCTCTTTCATTCGACACTCACTCACTCTGTGGTCGAAGCCCAGACACCGGAAGCAGCCGAGCGTGGGCTCGAAAGATCTCACGCGGAAGGAGAACCACTTGATGTAGCAGCGACCCGTCAACATGAGAGCATCCGTGATCTCCACAGTGCCCTCGATGATGACATTCACCACCACACCAGCAGCCCTCTTCTCCCACGGGGAAGTCACGAGCTTCACACTCTTCTTGAAGGCATCCAGAGTCATCTTCTCCTTCAGATTCATCTCATAGAGATCAGCCATGAACTCGTCAGGACTGATCTCAGAGTGAACCCTCTGGATGACAACTCTGGAGCCTACCTTCCTACTTTCACTCACTTCCAACCCCAATTCCCCAAACCGGACGTTTGCAGCAATTTTGTTGCGCTCCGCCACAGACGGGGTGCGAATCACCGCGCCACCCGCCCGAATGGGCTTCACCTCGTGAACCCGCACCCCCAAGGTGGGTCCAATGTCCTTCACGACCTTCTTAATAATGTCGTCGGTAGACTCAGCTTTTTTGCTGCGCACTACCAACGACCAGGTCTCTACAGGTTTTGCCTGCTTCGTTGGGGGTACCACCTTGGGGTTGCTGCTCACTCCAGCTGCGACAGGATAGCTCCTCCTCTCCTTCAGCTGCCCGCGGAGATTCTCATTCTCCATCATAAGCCCTATAACGAGCTTCTCATATTTGGCCCTTATTGCCAGCACCCGGTGCATGGCTCCAGGCTGCTTCTCGGCCAGTTCGCACAGCTCATTTGAGACGCTCATGAGCTCGTCCAGCGGCGACATGCCCTCTGGTGGAAGAGGGACGGCACTAGACACCGCCCCCTCACCATCACCCTCAGCCACCGAGTCCACACTCACAGGCTTTGGCACCTTAAACAATGCAGACTCACCTCGGTCCTTGTCAATATTCATGTCGCCCAGCGACGAACTGCTGTCGCTGTCGACACCGCTTGGCCGCTTGGTCGCCCTCTTCTTCGGAGGCATCCTGTTGCTGCTGCAACAGCAAGCACACGAACCACTGGCACACCACTCTTATTGTTCACCCTGTGTGTAGTGAGGACACACACCACAAGTTCACAATATGTGTGTAACGAATACACACACCACAAGTCACAATGTGTGTATCGAAGACACACACCACAAGTTCACCAACGCCACCTAGCGTCAAAATAATTTTGCGTAGCTAGCACCACTAGGTTGGGTTACTAGCTAAGCGCACTAGTCCCGCCACTGACCGCTAATAGCGCAGCTAGCACCACTGGGTTGGGATACTAGCTAAACGCTATGCTTCACAAGTTCACCACTGTTGGCGCTGCTGCTCACCACGTGCTCACCACGTGCTTCAGGACAACAACAACCAACCACACACGTGTTATCACTAAGGAAAATGTTTTTCCTTTGTTTCTTCGTGAAGAAACGTCCAAAATGGCTAAATAATTAGTCCAAATTTCGCGCACACACTTCAACTTTTATTCAAAAAAGTAAAAAACTCAAACACTCAAAAATATATAAAACATATTTATATCGACTCCGTTGAAATTCATTCTTTCATATTTCTCATACTAATATAATAGTATGTAATAGTAACTGAGTTAAATTTGAATGAAAAATTCAAAATTTTCAAACAATTTCTTATATTTCAATACAAAATACTTTTGTATTCGATAGAACATATTGAATATTATCAAATATTCTAATCGGTCTCATGCTTCATATTATGTTCGTTTTCAAATTTCATGTTTACTCATAAATAGGTTTTCCTCCAATGTAGCGTCAAAATGTGTATTTTCCCACTGCTTTTTTAAACATCTTCAAATTATGGATTTTCTACTGAAATTTTAACATTGCATTTTTTTGCTTTATTATTACTATTGTTTTTAAATAATTTTTTTTTTTTTTAAATATTTGTTTATTCTTATTATTTAAATAAATGAGTTATTGTTAATTTTTTTAGAAATAAAATTTGAAAAATTTTATTATTTTTGTTTTTTTTTATATTTTAATTCTATATTCCCTGAATGACAGGGACAGAAGGAATCTCGCCAATTCAAGAATTTTTATTATGAATTAGTTTATAAGTCATCTGACTAACTTATGAAACTTATATTGCTTCCCGCCGTTTAGAGTTACTTTTGATTTTTTGAGAAATGTAATATGAAAATTTTCAATATTTTTGATATTTCAATTATATGTTCTAAGAATGATAGGGACAGAAGGAATCTCGCCAATTCAAGAATTTTTATTATGAATTAGTTTATAAGCAATCTGACTAACTTATGAAACTTATATTGCTTCCCGCCGTTTAGAGTTACTTTTGATTTTTTGAGAAATGTAATATGAAAATTTTCAATATTTTTGATATTTCAATTATATGTTCTAAGAATGATAGGGACAGAAGGAATCTCGCCAATTCAAGAATTTTTATTATGAATTAGTTTATAAGTCATCTGACTAACTTATGAAACTTATATTGCTTCCCGCCGTTTAGAGTTACTTTTGATTTTTTGAGAAATGTAATATGAAAATTTTCAATATTTTTGATATTTCAATTATATGTTCTAAGAATGATAGGGACAGAAGGAATCTCGCCAATTCAAGAATTTTTATTATGAATTAGTTTATAAGTCATCTGACTAACTTATGAAACTTATATTGCTTCCCGCCGTTTAGAGTTACTTTTGATTTTTTGAGAAATGTAATATGAAAATTTTCAATATTTTTGATATTTCAATTATATGTTCTAAGAATGATAGGGACAGAAGGAATCTCGCCAATTCAAGAATTATAATATTTTTGTATACTATTAAAATATAATATATTTTCATATATACATAATAAATAATAATGTAAACAAAATATTATAAATAATTTGTATATTTTTCATATATTTTCATATATTAAAATTAATTTTATTTTTAGCATTGAAAAATGCTGATATATATATAATTTTTACAATAAATTTATTACACAATTTATATTATTATATATATGTACTAAAAAAATACAATATATAATATAAATAAATGTTATATGTGTTTATATACATATATATTTTTTATTTTTAAAAAATATATAAAAAAATATTTAAAAGTTTATATATAATGTTTCGATATTATCGAATCATCAAGCAAAGGATGAGCTTCAGTGGATCGCAGTATGGCAGCTGCTCTACCACTTACAACACCTTGCCCGTTACCAAAGTCGTTTACAATTGATTCTAGGCTTTGTCATTGTATTAAATAATGTTTTAATATGCAACTAGCGCGGCACCCAGGTGATATTTAATCCTCCCGGATTTGCTATGTTACAAATAACATTGGCATCACATCCATTGTCGTTTATAAATAAATATAAACTTTAAATGGTTTAGAAGCCATACAATGCAATTGCCCCATATTTATCATTGCAGTCCAGCACGGATACGACCTTAGAGGCGTTCAGGCATAATCCAACGGACGTAGCGTCATACCACTGTTCGCTCGAACAAGTATTGTGCCATTGGTCCGTACCTGCGGTTCCTCTCGTACTACGCAGGAATGCTGTTGCAACAACAATAGTCATTAGTAGGGTAAAACTAACCTGTCTCACGACGGTCTAAACCCAGCTCACGTTCCCTTGCATGGGTGAACAATCCAACGCTTGGTGAATTTTGCTTCACAATGATAGGAAGAGCCGACATCGAAGGATCAAAAAGCGACGTCGCTATGAACGCTTGGCCGCCACAAGCCAGTTATCCCTGTGGTAACTTTTCTGACACCTCTTGTTAAAAACTCCTTAAACCAAAAGGATCGATAGGCCGAGCTTTTGCTGTCTCTGTGTGTACTGAACACCGAGATCAAGTCAGCATTTGCCCTTTTGCTCTATGTGTGGTTTCTGTCCGCACTGAGCTGGCCTTGGGACACCTCCGTTATTATTTGAGAGATGTACCGCCCCAGTCAAACTCCCCACCTGGCAATGTCCTTGAATTGGATCATACCTGAGTGTTGGAGTTATACCAAATTTTAATTATAATAATAACACCGAAATGCTATCATTTCATTAAAATTTGTTTACAATTATATAACAAACTCGTGGTACTTTGATCAAGAAGCTTGCATCAAGACCCAATACCATAAGATATATAAATATATCCGTATAATGGCTAAGCAATGATACACGTTCCACTTAATCAAGTAAGTAAGGAAACAATAAGAGTAGTGGTATTTCATTGTTGATAAATAATTAAAAACTATCTATCTCCCACTTATGCTACACCTCTTATGTCTCCTTACACTGCCAGACTAGAGTCAAGCTCAACAGGGTCTTCTTTCCCCGCTAATTATTCCAAGCCCGTTCCCTTGGCTGTGGTTTCGCTAGATAGTAGATAGGGACAGAAATCCTTATATGTGTTTAACGTGGACACCTGCCGTGAAGGCTCAATTCCACGGTGGTCTTAGCACCGGACTGTAAACAATGCGTCAGTCAACGCCCCACCGGTAACACAATGTTACCGATAGTACCAAATTTATTACTCATGCGTAGGAGCATGAGTCTACCCCTTGGGTGTGGAGCGAGGCCTATCTAACACCTCTTCCGTTCTATCGGTCACGGCACCGGGTTGAAATACACAACTCCACGCCGAGCTAACACTCTACCTGCGATGTAGGTATTAAACCACAGCCACCACGAAACTCCCCGAAGGGCCGTTCCCAACTAGCCAGCAGAGATGGCCTAAGCCATCTCTTGGGCTAACTGGCTACCCGTGGTACCAGAA
The DNA here is from genome assembly GCA_017309665.1 of Coelopa frigida. Taxonomy (NCBI): domain Eukaryota; kingdom Metazoa; phylum Arthropoda; class Insecta; order Diptera; family Coelopidae; genus Coelopa; species Coelopa frigida. Next base: position 7,019 of record JAFDUT010000507.1, read on the forward strand.
AACCTCCGGTCAGGTGTTGTAGCAGATGAGCTACTACCAGTTGGACGTCCTACCGTCCTGGACTGGTGACCAAGCGCTAAAAACGCAACGCCGCTGCCGCACAACGCAACGCCAACGCTGCAAAACGTCCCGGGACAAACACAACATAAAAATGGAACCCATTCACACACCATTCACCATCATTCAACTCGACCACAGAGTTGCCCCATTCGCACACCACACACACAAAATATTACAGCTGTAGTCGACGTCTTCTGAATGCTTCGCGGGCAAAAACATTAACACAATTAAAATGCTCTCTCGATGCTAATACATCCTTCACATCATACACACCATTCACCAACTTCACTCCCATCGCATTCAAATCCCTTATATCGTTATATAAGGGACATTCACACAACACATGCATACTGTCTTCCAGAGGTGCTCCACATGAACACCCCTGGCCCTGGGCCACATCCGGAACTCTCTCATGCAAAAATGCATTAAGAGAGCCATGTCCAGTCAGCAGAAAACCCAGACTAAGGCCGAAACCAAAATCCGGATTGTTCTCTACAAACCGGACATCCCGAATGAAGCCGTAGGTAACCCTCCCATTAACCGACTCATGCCATCGAGATTGCCATTTACGCAACACAAGCTCCTTCAACGCTCTTCTACGTTGACTTTCACACATGCCGTCTATGTCAACATACTGCAACCAGTCATTCAGCGGGGGCAGCCCCCTTCGAAGTCCAAAAGCAATACTGGCTCGTATTACTTCCAGATCCAAAGGTGGCATTCCCATCAGAACCTGTAATGCATCAGTCGACACAGTCCGACACACAGGCATACATGCTAACAACATAACTCTTTGACATGACAATATTCTAGCTTTACCTGGGTTTTTGACTACCGCTCCCCACCACACATGCGCCCCATATGTTGCACAGGCAACAAATAGACCGCAATATATGGTACGGACGGCACGTCTACCCAGGCCCCATTCACTCCTGAGCACTCGACGCACTTGCACTGCCACAGACAATAGACGCTTCCTGAGCCACACGACGTGAGGCAAGAACCCCATCCTTTCCCTCATGGAAATTCCGAGATATCTCACCTCGGTCGCATACCTCAAGGAAACGCCATTCAATCTGACACATGGAGGGCGGGTCAAAGACAATGTGCCTTTGAGCAGCATCATCTCTGACTTCTCCATTGCCACAGACACACCTACTCGCTCACCCCATTCATACACAGTTTGCAAGGCATCATTGGCTCCTCTTTCAATCTCCGCACGAGATTGGCCCTGAATAATGACGAGCAGGTCATCGGCGTACGCACAACATTCATAATTATGCTCGAGTTGCCTTAACAGAGGATCCATCATAATGTTCCAAATATATGGACCACATATGGACCCCTGTGGACAACCACGAGCCACATCCACCCACACATTCTCCCACTTACCCACAACACCCGCTCGCCTGCCAGAAAAGTAACTCCTCCAGAGTTTCATTTCCTGACAGCCGATGCCATTCAATCTCTCAAGCACACTTTCCCACTTAAGATAATCAAACGCTCCTTTGAAATCTACAAAAATCCCCAGTACATATTTAGATGTACTCTGACTCACACAATTTTGAACAAATGTCCAAGCATCCACAGTGCTAAGTCCAGGCTTAAATCCAAATTGTCTGGCACTCATTTCTTCATTCATACTGTCATGTACCCTTTCAATCATCAATCTCTCCAGTACTTTTCCAAGCACCGGAAGAAGACTGATCCCACGATAAGATCGAGGATTGCTCCTGATCTTATCGGGCGATTTCAAGAGTACAATGACTCTAGCACACTTCCACTTAGAGGGAAAATGTCCCTCCAGCAGACATCTATTAAACAAAGCCCCAAGGTATTCCGGTATAACTTTCCAGATGGCCTTGACCATCTCTCCAGTCATACCATCCATACCCGGAGACTTTCTGGATCTAAGTCTGGACACAGCATAATCTACTTCACCCGCTCCCAGCCCAGGCGGGGGGGCTGTCTCATGCACATTGTGCACGACAGTCCCATCCATCCGAGGGAAGAACGAATGAAGCAACACATTCACACATTCAGTCCAGTTGGTCAACATAGTGTCGCCAACCTTCATGCCACATATATCTGCATGCTTACTCCTACCCCTACAGATCCGGTATACCCTACCCCACGGATCATTCCTATTCGCATTCACAAATTCCCGCCATTCATTCTCCTTTACAGACAAAATCATTCTTTTATACTCACTCAGACAGACTTTAAAATCAACTTTGCGCTGAGCCAACTCGGCAGCATTGGATACTCTGGCCCTCTGGAGTCTCCTCCTAAGAAGCCGAAGACACCTCCGCTTAAGAGTTAGCTCACGCGTCCACCATTTTACTCGCCTAAGGTTTGTCGTTTGACAAACCGTAAGCAGAGCAACATTCACCCTCTCAACACGCTCAGCGACACACTCAACCTGCTCGTCAATACTCATACACTCAAAGTTGTCAATCGGGACATCATGAAAGGACTGCTTAACGCATTCCCCATAATGATCCCAGTTGACCCCTTTGGTGCGCCATCTCTTTACGCCAACATTCACTTGATCCACCCTATCAAAAGTGATATTCACTTCGATAGGGTTATGATCACTCACTCCCCCCCACGATCCACGCACACTCCAATCAATATGGAAATGTGGCGGCACACAACTAGACATTGTCACGTCAATATCGCTCCTACCTACGGGCCCATCAAAAGTATACCATTCACTCGGTTCATTTAAAACTCTCACTGGTCTCGCTAAGACCCATTCACTCAGTTCTTCACCTCTCATGATGGTCAGATGTCCAGTGGACACTTTACTGAACCACATAGGAGATGAAGCATTCGCATCCATTCCCAGGATAAGCGGAGTGCTACTCGCAAGTAGTAGCACCGCATCCAGGTACTCAAGATAAGGCCCCAAACTTTCACTAAACTTACAATACATACTCATTAAAAACAATCTACCAAACTCACCTACTACACAAACACACACACCACAGTTACTAACACTAACAACCATACATTCAACATCTACATCATTCACAACCACAGCAGACTGTGCCCTTAGATCAGGAAAAACCCGCATATTTGCGGGCAAACCTCGTATGCAACCGTCGGTTGCATAGGGCTCCTGAACCAGGGCAAAGGCGCTGCCTCTTTCACACAACAACACACCCAGATCACACATCACAGAATACGCGCCTTGACAATTCAGCTGTAATATTTGCACACCCATCAATGCCTGGCATTCGCCCGGGCAACAATGCCAGCGTAAATCGGGCAAGCAGCTGACATCATAAGATGTCCAGCTGGATTGCCCTTGAACGCACAATTTCGACAATGCAGTGCATTAGTGCACTGCACTGCCCTATGGCCAGGTTCCCCGCAGCGACGACAGACATCCTCTTTCATTCGACACTCACTCACTCTGTGGTCGAAGCCCAGACACCGGAAGCAGCCGAGCGTGGGCTCGAAAGATCTCACGCGGAAGGAGAACCACTTGATGTAGCAGCGACCCGTCGACATGAGAGCATCCGTGATCTCCACAGTGCCCTCGATGATGACATTCACCACCACACCAGCAGCCCTCTTCTCCCACGGGGAAGTCACGAGCTTCACGCTCTTCTTGAAGGCATCCAGAGTCATCTTCTCCTTCAGATTCATCTCATAGAGATCAGCCATGAACTCGTCAGGACTGATCTCAGAGTGAACCCTCTGGATGACAACTCTGGAGCCTACCTTCCTACTTTCGCTCAGTTCCAACCCCAATTCCCCAAACCGGACGTTTGCAGCAATTTTGTTGCGCTCCGCCACAGACGGGGTGCGAATCACCGCGCCACCCGCCCGAATGGGCTTCACCTCGTGAACCCGCACCCCCAAAGTGGGTCCGATATCGGTTACAACCTTCTTCATTATGTCGTCAGTAGACTCAGCATTCTTGCTGCGCACTACCAACGACCAGGTCTCCACAGGCTTCGCCTGCTTCGTCGGGGGTACCACCTTGGGGTTGCTGCTCACTCCAGCTGCGACAGGATAACTCCTCCTCTCCTTCAGCTGCCCACGGAGATTCTCGTTTTCGAGCATCAGCCCGATTACGAGTTTCTCGTACTTCGCCCGAATCGCCAGCACGTGCCGCATGGCACCAGGCTGTTTCTCCGCCAACTCACATAGCTCATTGGAAATCCCCATGAGCTCATCTAAGGGGGACCTGCCCTCAGGCGAGAGAGGGACGGCACCAGCTGCCGCCACACCCCCAGCCACCGGGTTCCCTCCGGATTTGCCTGCAACGGCCTTAGGCAACTTGAAAGTGGACTCACCCCTTTCCGTCTCGTCCGCGACGCTCAAGACAGCGCCCAGCGAGGAACTGCTGTCGCTGTCCACGGCACTCGGTCGCTTCACCGCTCTCTTCTTCGGCGGCATCCTGCTGCGGCTGTGATCCACAGCGAGCACTCGATCCACCGGCACAAAGTTTTCTCTGTGTGTTAGACACACACCACTAGTTCACAATGTGTGTGTAACGAATACACACACCACAAGTCACAATGTGTGTATCGAAGACACACACCACAAGTTCACCAACGCCACCTAGCGTCAAAATAAATTGCGTAGCTAGCACCACTAGGTTGGGTTACTAGCTAAGCGCACTAGTCCCGCCACTGACCGCTAATAGCGCAGCTAGCACCACTGGGTTGGGATACTAGCTAAACGCTATGCTTCACAAGTTCACCACTGTTGGCGCTGCTGCTCACCACGTGCTCACCACGTGCTTCAAGACAACAACAACCAACCACACACGTGTTATCACTAAGGAAAATGTTTTTCCTTTGTTTCTTCGTGAAGAAACGTCCAAAATGGCTAAATAATTAGTCCAAATTTCGCGCACACACTTCACTTCCCGAAACACAGTAATTACACAATTTTCCCGCAGGAAAATACTTCGCAAAAACACTTTGAAATACACTCGGTCGGAGAGACGAAAACACACGACTGTACCGCTCGAGAGTAGACGCCAAAGTGAGTAGATAGGGACAGAAATCCTTATATGTGTTTAACGTGGACACCTGCCGTGAAGGCTCAATTCCACGGTGGTCTTAGCACCGGACTGTAAACAATGCGTCAGTCAACGCCCCACCGGTAACACAATGTTACCGATAGTACCAAATTTATTACTCATGCGTAGGAGCATGAGTCTACCCCTTGGGTGTGGAGCGAGGCCTATCTAACACCTCTTCCGTTCTATCGGTCACGGCACCGGGTTGAAATACACAACTCCACGCCGAGCTAACACTCTACCTGCGATGTAGGTATTAAACCACAGCCACCACGAAACTCCCCGAAGGGCCGTTCCCAACTAGCCAGCAGAGATGGCCTAAGCCATCTCTTGGGCTAACTGGCTACCCGTGGTACCAGAAAACCTCCGGTCAGGTGTTGTAGCAGATGAGCTACTACCAGTTGGACGTCCTACCGTCCTGGACTGGTGACCAAGCGCTAAAAACGCAACGCCGCTGCCGCACAACGCAACGCCAACGCTGCAAAACGTCCCGGGACAAACACAACATAAAAATGGAACCCATTCACACACCATTCACCATCATTCAACTCGACCACAGAGTTGCCCCATTCGCACACCACACACACAAAATATTACAGCTGTAGTCGACGTCTTCTGAATGCTTCGCGGGCAAAAACATTAACACAATTAAAATGCTCTCTCGATGCTAATACATCCTTCACATCATACACACCATTCACCAACTTCACTCCCATCGCATTCAAATCCCTTATATCGTTATATAAGGGACATTCACACAACACATGCATACTGTCTTCCAGAGGTGCTCCACATGAACACCCCTGGCCCTGGGCCACATCCGGAACTCTCTCATGCAAAAATGCATTAAGAGAGCCATGTCCAGTCAGCAGAAAACCCAGACTAAGGCCGAAACCAAAATCCGGATTGTTCTCTACAAACCGGACATCCCGAATGAAGCCGTAGGTAACCCTCCCATTAACCGACTCATGCCATCGAGATTGCCATTTACGCAACACAAGCTCCTTCAACGCTCTTCTACGTTGACTTTCACACATGCCGTCTATGTCAACATACTGCAACCAGTCATTCAGCGGGGGCAGCCCCCTTCGAAGTCCAAAAGCAATACTGGCTCGTATTACTTCCAGATCCAAAGGTGGCATTCCCATCAGAACCTGTAATGCATCAGTCGACACAGTCCGACACACAGGCATACATGCTAACAACATAACTCTTTGACATGACAATATTCTAGCTTTACCTGGGTTTTTGACTACCGCTCCCCACCACACATGCGCCCCATATGTTGCACAGGCAACAAATAGACCGCAATATATGGTACGGACGGCACGTCTACCCAGGCCCCATTCACTCCTGAGCACTCGACGCACTTGCACTGCCACAGACAATAGACGCTTCCTGAGCCACACGACGTGAGGCAAGAACCCCATCCTTTCCCTCATGGAAATTCCGAGATATCTCACCTCGGTCGCATACCTCAAGGAAACGCCATTCAATCTGACACATGGAGGGCGGGTCAAAGACAATGTGCCTTTGAGCAGCATCATCTCTGACTTCTCCATTGCCACAGACACACCTACTCGCTCACCCCATTCATACACAGTTTGCAAGGCATCATTGGCTCCTCTTTCAATCTCCGCACGAGATTGGCCCTGAATAATGACGAGCAGGTCATCGGCGTACGCACAACATTCATAATTATGCTCGAGTTGCCTTAACAGAGGATCCATCATAATGTTCCAAATATATGGACCACATATGGACCCCTGTGGACAACCACGAGCCACATCCACCCACACATTCTCCCACTTACCCACAACACCCGCTCGCCTGCCAGAAAAGTAACTCCTCCAGAGTTTCATTTCCTGACAGCCGATGCCATTCAATCTCTCAAGCACACTTTCCCACTTAAGATAATCAAACGCTCCTTTGAAATCTACAAAAATCCCCAGTACATATTTAGATGTACTCTGACTCACACAATTTTGAACAAATGTCCAAGCATCCACAGTGCTAAGTCCAGGCTTAAATCCAAATTGTCTGGCACTCATTTCTTCATTCATACTGTCATGTACCCTTTCAATCATCAATCTCTCCAGTACTTTTCCAAGCACCGGAAGAAGACTGATCCCACGATAAGATCGAGGATTGCTCCTGATCTTATCGGGCGATTTCAAGAGTACAATGACTCTAGCACACTTCCACTTAGAGGGAAAATGTCCCTCCAGCAGACATCTATTAAACAAAGCCCCAAGGTATTCCGGTATAACTTTCCAGATGGCCTTGACCATCTCTCCAGTCATACCATCCATACCCGGAGACTTTCTGGATCTAAGTCTGGACACAGCATAATCTACTTCACCCGCTCCCAGCCCAGGCGGGGGGGCTGTCTCATGCACATTGTGCACGACAGTCCCATCCATCCGAGGGAAGAACGAATGAAGCAACACATTCACACATTCAGTCCAGTTGGTCAACATAGTGTCGCCAACCTTCATGCCACATATATCTGCATGCTTACTCCTACCCCTACAGATCCGGTATACCCTACCCCACGGATCATTCCTATTCGCATTCACAAATTCCCGCCATTCATTCTCCTTTACAGACAAAATCATTCTTTTATACTCACTCAGACAGACTTTAAAATCAACTTTGCGCTGAGCCAACTCGGCAGCATTGGATACTCTGGCCCTCTGGAGTCTCCTCCTAAGAAGCCGAAGACACCTCCGCTTAAGAGTTAGCTCACGCGTCCACCATTTTACTCGCCTAAGGTTTGTCGTTTGACAAACCGTAAGCAGAGCAACATTCACCCTCTCAACACGCTCAGCGACACACTCAACCTGCTCGTCAATACTCATACACTCAAAGTTGTCAATCGGGACATCATGAAAGGACTGCTTAACGCATTCCCCATAATGATCCCAGTTGACCCCTTTGGTGCGCCATCTCTTTACGCCAACATTCACTTGATCCACCCTATCAAAAGTGATATTCACTTCGATAGGGTTATGATCACTCACTCCCCCCCACGATCCACGCACACTCCAATCAATATGGAAATGTGGCGGCACACAACTAGACATTGTCACGTCAATATCGCTCCTACCTACGGGCCCATCAAAAGTATACCATTCACTCGGTTCATTTAAAACTCTCACTGGTCTCGCTAAGACCCATTCACTCAGTTCTTCACCTCTCATGATGGTCAGATGTCCAGTGGACACTTTACTGAACCACATAGGAGATGAAGCATTCGCATCCATTCCCAGGATAAGCGGAGTGCTACTCGCAAGTAGTAGCACCGCATCCAGGTACTCAAGATAAGGCCCCAAACTTTCACTAAACTTACAATACATACTCATTAAAAACAATCTACCAAACTCACCTACTACACAAACACACACACCACAGTTACTAACACTAACAACCATACATTCAACATCTACATCATTCACAACCACAGCAGACTGTGCCCTTAGATCAGGAAAAACCCGCATATTTGCGGGCAAACCTCGTATGCAACCGTCGGTTGCATAGGGCTCCTGAACCAGGGCAAAGGCGCTGCCTCTTTCACACAACAACACACCCAGATCACACATCACAGAATACGCGCCTTGACAATTCAGCTGTAATATTTGCACACCCATCAATGCCTGGCATTCGCCCGGGCAACAATGCCAGCGTAAATCGGGCAAGCAGCTGACATCATAAGATGTCCAGCTGGATTGCCCTTGAACGCACAATTTCGACAATGCAGTGCATTAGTGCACTGCACTGCCCTATGGCCAGGTTCCCCGCAGCGACGACAGACATCCTCTTTCATTCGACACTCACTCACTCTGTGGTCGAAGCCCAGACACCGGAAGCAGCCGAGCGTGGGCTCGAAAGATCTCACGCGGAAGGAGAACCACTTGATGTAGCAGCGACCCGTCAACATGAGAGCATCCGTGATCTCCACAGTGCCCTCGATGATGACATTCACCACCACACCAGCAGCCCTTTTCTCCCACGGGGAAGTCACGAGCTTCACGTTCTTCTTGAAGGCGTCCAGAGTCATCTTCTCCTTCAGGTTCATCTCATAGAGATCAGCCATGAACTCGTCAGGACTGATCTCAGAGTGAACCCTCTGGATGACAACTCTGGAGCCTACCTTCCTACTTTCGCTCAGTTCCAACCCCAATTCCCCAAACCGGACGTTTGCAGCAATTTTGTTGCGCTCCGCCACAGACGGGGTGCGAATCACCGCGCCACCCGCCCGAATGGGCTTCACCTCGTGAACCCGCACCCCCAAAGTGGGTCCGATATCGGTTACAACCTTCTTCATTATGTCGTCAGTAGACTCAGCATTCTTGCTGCGCACTACCAACGACCAGGTCTCCACAGGTTTCGCCTGCTTCGTCGGGGGTACCACCTTGGGGTTGCTGCTCACTCCAGCTGCGACAGGATAACTCCTCCTCTCCTTCAGCTGCCCACGGAGATTCTCGTTTTCGAGCATCAGCCCGATTACGAGTTTCTCGTACTTCGCCCGAATCGCCAGCACGTGCCGCATGGCACCAGGCTGTTTCTCCGCCAACTCACATAGCTCATTGGAAATCCCCATGAGCTCATCTAAGGGGGACCTGCCCTCAGGCGAGAGAGGGACGGCACCAGCTGCCGCCACACCCCCAGCCACCGGGTTCCCTCCGGATTTGCCTGCAACGGCCTTAGGCAACTTGAAAGTGGACTCACCCCTTTCCGTCTCGTCCGCGACGCTCAAGACAGCGCCCAGCGAGGAACTGCTGTCGCTGTCCACGGCACTCGGTCGCTTCACCGCTCTCTTCTTCGGCGGCATCCTGCTGCGGCTGTGATCCACAGCGAGCACTCGATCCACCGGCACAAAGTTTTCTCTGTGTGTTAGACACACACCACTAGTTCACAATGTGTGTGTAACGAATACACACACCACAAGTCACAATGTGTGTATCGAAGACACACACCACAAGTTCACCAACGCCACCTAGCGTCAAAATAAATTGCGTAGCTAGCACCACTAGGTTGGGTTACTAGCTAAGCGCACTAGTCCCGCCACTGACCGCTAATAGCGCAGCTAGCACCACTGGGTTGGGATACTAGCTAAACGCTATGCTTCACAAGTTCACCACTGTTGGCGCTGCTGCTCACCACGTGCTCACCACGTGCTTCAAGACAACAACAACCAACCACACACGTGTTATCACTAAGGAAAATGTTTTTCCTTTGTTTCTTCGTGAAGAAACGTCCAAAATGGCTAAATAATTAGTCCAAATTTCGCGCACACACTTCACTTCCCGAAACACAGTAATTACACAATTTTCCCGCAGGAAAATACTTCGCAAAAACACTTTGAAAATACACTCGGTCGGAGAGACGAAAACACACGACTGTACCGCTCGAGAGTAGACGCCAAAGTGAGTAGATAGGGACAGAAGGAATCTCGTTAATCCATTCATGCGCGTCACTAATTAGATGACGAGGCATTTGGCTATTTAAATCACGTTTATTGGGTTATAATATAGTTAGCTAATTCACATCGTATTTCTATATACTATTAACAAAGTTTGTTTACAAATCATTATTAAACCTATACAAAAAAGGACCTAAATAACTAACAAGGTATTACATATACTCGCCACTAATAAGATGGCGTTCGTTTGGTACCGATGCGCCATTGTGGCGATCTCCAATAAGGTGGTGTCTTTCAGCTGAGGTGTTCGGCAGCTGTACCTTCTTCAGTCTCCTACCTCCAGACGCAGCGCATAAATCTCCCGTGGGTCATCCATCCGCCGCGAAGTACTCCTGTCACCATCCTTCTCACATCGTCTCGGTTGAGACCGATGCTCTGCGCCAGATGGTCGTTTTCAGCGCACCACGCGCCTCTTGCTCCGATGATCAGTGGAAGGATAGAGACCGATTTGCCTGGATACAGTGTTTGCACCTTCGTAATGAAATGGTGCGCACTATAATGGATAATTTTTTGCTGGTGAAAGTGACTTAAAGGCTCGTCACCTTCCCAGTGTATCCCTATATCGCAGACAATCAGCCTCGTCCCCTTCCACATCACAATGTCAGGCTTCCTCAACACTCCGTCATAACCGTAAACATGCTGTTCAATCACGTAACTCCATCCATTTCGTCGTGCCACGGCGACTAATTGATTTTGCACGTGATTGTGTCGATTTATTCGATCAATATGAGTCGAATTGCAGGCTTGTAGAATGTGGCACAAGGTTTCTTGCCTTCTACAATGTTCTGCTCTGCATCGACGCATGTTTCTTGGGTTGGATGGAATACTCAAGCACGGCAGAAGATTGAAGCGCAACAGTATACTCTTGATATAGTCAGAGCCAGACCAAAAAGGTGGTGGCCTGGCTATCCAACTGTTGCATTCTGGATGTGCGCTTACCTGTCTCAAACCATTACAACCAGAGAACGAGTTGTTAAGCGCCCTGGCGTGATGATCCCCGTTAGCTTGTTTAGGGCTAATTGAGGTCACCATCTTTTTGACTCGGTCAACAATTGATTGGCCTAGTTCTTCAATGGTTCGAAACAGGTCATCCGCTTCTTTCAACCGCTCTATTCTACTTGCTATGATGGCCGGGATACGCTCTGACAAGCAGAACAATCCCAAACCACCATCCCTTACGGGTGCGTATAGAATAGAGTTATGAGCATGAGCATTGAGGTGGAGGACCGCCCGCACAAAAACTCTTAATTTCTTGTCAGCAACTTTCAGAGTCTTGCGCGTTACCGTGGGGCGTTGGAAGTGGGCAATATATCGGGGTAGAAGGTACGTCCGCAGCATCAGAAATTTCTGAGCTGGTTTTAAAGGTGCCTTCCGCAAGCGTTGCAGATGCACCAGTAGACTATCAGAAGAGCATTCGTTTTCACCAAAAGGCGAAAATTCGGTACCCAAATAACTCAACTGTTCTTCTACTCCGACTGCCGGAATGCTGAAGTTGCCGCATACCAATGGTGTGTGACATCAGTATATAGCTTCTTCTTGCTCGGGACTGTATCCAAGCAGAGCATCCGACTTTTATTAGCGTTCAAAAACATGCCTCTTTCCATGAAGAACGCGTTGGCTGCTGAAACCATGCGCTCTCCATCCTCTCTACTTCTGGCAAAGAGCAACAGATCATCCGCATAAGCGAGTGACCTGAGACTCGTATCTCAATGGAGATGCCAGAAAAGCCTTCCAATTGACAAATAAGCTCGTCCAGCACAATATTAAACAGTAGTGGAGACAAGGGGTCACCCTGCTTGACCCCCCGTTTTATATCTATCTCCACCGTTCCGGAAGATGTATCGATGTTGGTCTTTACACCTTCTAAGCTGCCAATAATGTACCTTATGAACTTTTCGTCAACGTTCGCACGTTGCAGTGCCCTGACAAGGCTATTGTGTGAAATCGTGTCAAATGCTTTTGATACGTCAAGGGATATAACACACAACGGGTCTCCCCGTGCTCGATGCCTTTTAATCAAGGTGTGCAACGTGAAAACGTTTGCGAAGCAACCGTCCAGCTTGCTGAAACCCCTCTGATTTCGGTGCAGATCTAACCGCTCTAGCCTTTTGTAGAGGATCTTATGGAGTACCCGGATAATAATCGACGTAATTGTGATTGGTCTCCAGGCATCCATGTCGTTAGATCCACGGTTTTGGTCGTTCTTCGGAATCAGAGTGGTCCGACAATTTTTCAGGATATTGGGCGTGTATTCCAGCAGCAGCATTCCGTTAAATAATAACATCAGCTTACTGGTTGGAATACGCCGCAGCGAACGCAGAGTGACGCCATCCACTCCGGGGTATTGGTT
>JAFDUT010000508.1:0-19874 GCA_017309665.1 Coelopa frigida
AAGAGTCACGGATTTCCTCTGAGAAAGTGGTGTGCAAATCACTTGGACCTTTTGAAAAACTTTCCCCAAGAAGATTGCGAAATATCGGTAGATTTAGATAAGGATTCGGGAAATAATATAAAAGCTTTGGGAATGGCTTGGATTCCATCGAAAGATCAAATATTCATCAAGTCCAGCTGGGATGTTTCTTTTAAAAAGACAAAAAGAAACATTCTAGCTGACTTCGCGAGATTATTTGATCCTCTCGGTCTATTAGGTCCAGTGGTAGTAATCGCAAAGATATTATTGCAAGAATTATGGAAGTTAAAGATAGATTGGGATTTAGAAATACCGGAAGAGATAGGAAGTTTGTGGCAACGTTTCAGAGGCGAATTGAATTTGTTGGGTAAAATAAGTTGCCGAGACATATAGTCGTCAAAAACCAAAAATCAATTGAACTGCACGGGTTTTGTGACGCTTCAATGAAAGCATATGGAGCGGTTGTATATATGGAATCCGTAAATGAAGCAGGTGAAGATTGTTACAAAGTATGGTAGCTTCCAATCAAGAGTAGCACCAGTGAAAATTGTAACAATTCCTCGCTTAGAACTTTGCGACGTCTGTTTTGTTGGGTCGATTTAATGAATAAGGTAGTTGGGAGTTTGAAAATGAATTTGGCAAATATATTTTACTTTTCGCATTCAGAGATTGTACTTAGCTGGTTAAAGTTAGATCCGGCTATATTGCAAGTATTCGTGTCCAATAGAGTAAATTATATTCAAACCAATAGCGAAATTAATAGATGGAAATATATTAATACTCATTCTAATCCAGCAGATTTATTATCGAGAGGATTGTATCCAAGCGAAATTATTAATAAAACTATATGGTTTGATGGGCCCGAAATATTAAAATCAGAAATTTCGGAAAATACTAATTATACAAAATTAACAGCAGAAGAGATTCCTGAAATTAAGAAGGTTAAATTGATTTCGACAGTTGCAATTGAGAATTCTATGTTTCAGCGTATTAATCATAGAAATGATTTTGAATTTTTACAGAATGTTGTGGCATACGTGTTAAAATTTATAGATCGACTAAGAAACAGAGTAAATAAATCATGGATAGATTACAGGAAAGATGCCTTGGTGAAGTTAGTAAAAGTAGTCCAATCAAACTAGTTTGCTGATGAAGGCATTGAATTTGGATAAAGAGGTTTATGCAAAATCCAAGTTGAAAACGCTATCACCATTTATAGATGAGCACGGTCTTATAAGAGTAGGGGGGAGACTTCAAAAGTCAAATCTTTCCTTTGAGGCGAAACATCCGATTTTACTTCCCTATGAAGACGAGTGGATAAAATTGCTTATTTCACATTTACATAAGAAACATCTACATATAGGACCTCAGGGCTTATTAGCGATAGTTCGCCAAGCTTTTTGGCCGTTAAGGGGAAAACAATTGACGCGAAAAATTGTGCATCAATGCTATAGATGTTTTAGAGCGAGTCCGAAACGGATACATCAATTGATGGGAAATTTACCACAAGATCGAGTGATCAGAACTAGGCCATTTTTGAACACAGGTATTGATTTTTTGGGCCCAATTAACATACACCAAAAGCTGCGAGGAAAGAGGGTAGGCAAGGCTTATGTTTGTTTATTTATTTACTTTGCTACAAAGGCTGTTCATTTGGAAGTAGTTGCAGATTTAACTTCCGCAGCATTTATTGGAGCGCTAAAGAGATTTGTAGGAAGGCGTAGTTGTCCATTGAAAATATATTCAGACAATGGAACAAATTTTATAGGCGCTGCAAATAGTTTAAATGAACTGAATATTCTCTTTAAAAATAAACAACATGAGCATGAAGTCAATAGATTTTGTTCAGAAAGGGAAATAGAGTGGGTAAATATACCAGCTAGATCGCCTCATATTGGAGGTTTGTGGGAGGCATGCGTCAAATCGGTCAAAAAGCATTTTTATCGGGTAGTCGATGGTATATTGACATTCGAAGAAATGTGTACTTTAATGACACAAAAAGAATGTGTTTTAAATTCAAGACCACTATTACCAGCGTCGGACGATCCGAATGATTTTGAAGTTCTCACCCCCGGCCATTTTTTGATAGGTGAATCTTTCACTACATTCAGAGATGGAGTAGAGAATAGAAGTTATTCGGGTTTACGAGAACATTGGAAGTCTGCATGTTCCAATGCAGAAGAGTTTTGGAAACGATGGTCTTTAGAATATATGACGGAATTGCAAAAAATATATAAGTGGAAAAATGTTTCAATGAATATTCAACCGGGGACACTTGTGTTGTTGAAAGAAGACGATGTTCCTCCACTAAGTTGGAGAGGGGGAGGGTCGTTAAAACCATCTTAGGAGAAGAAGGATTTTGCCGTATGGTATATGTAAGGACAAGCAATGGGGTTTCAAAGAGATCGATCCACAATGTTTGTCCTTTTCCTATCATAGATGAGGGCAAGGGTATTGACACCCCCGTAGATAGAGAAAAACGAAGATCTCCTAGATTAAAAAATAAAAACTTATGCTAGATGTAAGGACAAGCAATGGGGTTTCAAAGAGATCGATCCACAATGTTTGTCCTTTTCCTATCATAGATGAGGGCAAGGGTATTGACACCCCCGTAGATAGAGAAAAACGAAGATCTCCTAGATTAAAAAATAAAAACTGCATGCTAACTATTTTAAGTTTGTTGACAATTATACCACAGTTAGTATTTAGTCTTAAAATAGAGATGCTGAAGGACCACTCTGGATTGTTTTTCGAGAATCAAGGAATTGTCGGTTTGCAGAAGTCATCGTGGAGTATTGTGGCTTATGTCAACTGTCATTATGTGGTGTCATGGATGAGGAACATGCCGAGATATTACAGAATGCTGTGAAAAGAGGTATACAGATGCAGCAGCAAGTAGAAGGCATCATCAGGAATATGTCCTCAATAGAAGATGTAACAGCGAATGTTATTAAAAATCAACACAACTTTTTGGAAAAGCAGTTGGAGAAAATAAAATTTAATTTTAAACAAGTTGATACTGAACTAAATAAGACAGTAGCACATTCGATGCTTAATTCTGCAATCCTCTTTACAATGCTAATGATGGATGACTTTGAACGGTTTCAAGAGGACATTAAGGAAGCTCTATTGAAGATCAGTCATGAAGGGGCTCGTCAACATATAATCACATATGAAAGGCTACAAAACCATTTGGGCAAGATTATTATGCAGCTTCCAGATGGCTTAAGAATTCCAGATCGTCGTGCCAGCAAAGTTTTAAAGGTGACTGAAATTTCTGCGAGGAATACAGCGGAGTTCATTATTTTTGAAATAAAAATACCGCTAATTCATAAGGATACCTTCAACATCTTCGAAGTGTATCCATATCCAATTGTATATGCGAATCGTTTTGTTAGCATAGTTACCCAGTTTCATCACTTATTACTGAGTAATTCAAGAACGAAATATTATAATTTGAGAGACATTGATTTTCTTAAATGCAAAAAGCTAGAAGATTTATGGCTATGTCGTCATCCGCATCCAATATTGAATATCGGTCAGCGAGAAATTTGCGAAATTCAACTCTTGATGAAA
This sequence comes from Coelopa frigida, assembly GCA_017309665.1. Taxonomy (NCBI): domain Eukaryota; kingdom Metazoa; phylum Arthropoda; class Insecta; order Diptera; family Coelopidae; genus Coelopa; species Coelopa frigida. The sequence goes on from JAFDUT010000508.1 coordinate 3,595, forward strand.
GCAAAAAATATGTCTGAAAACTGTGTTATTGAAATAGAGAAATAGAGGAAACATAAAAATAAAATCATCATCCTCAGGTTATACGGCGAATTTAGAGGTTCTTATTATACCTAAAATAATTTCCGAATTACCAGCAAGGAGGGTGGCATCGGAAAAACTCGATGAAGATCTAATATTAGCTGATCCAAAATATTATATACCCAGTAAAATTGATCTGCTCATTGGAGCAGATTTATTTTACGATCTTCTTGAGGATGGGAAACTTCGACTAAAGGATAGTAATGTATTGTTACAGAAAACAAAGCTAGGATGGATTAGCTCGTTTAGATACAGACCTTCCGATTTATTGTGGGGTTAGTTCCTATTTAGAAGAATCTTTAGATACTCAGTTGAAAAAATGTTGGGAGTTAGAAGAGGTCGAGAAACTTGTAAAACTAACAAAATCAGAAAAAGAATGTGAAGATATGTTCAAGGAAACTGTAAAGAAAGCTAGCGATGGCAAATTTATAGTGGATCTTCCATTTAAGGGTAATAAGTTAAATTTAGGAAATTCGGAATATATTGCGAAACGACGATTTTTTGCAATTGAACGAAAATTAAACAAAGATAATGAAATAAAAAATCAATATCATGACTTTATGAAAAAATATTTAGAAATGGGCCATATGGAATTGGTTAGATCAAAGAAAGATTTAAATACAGGGTATTACTTGCCTCACCATTATGTGTTGCGACCAGACAGCACGTCAACAAAATTGAGAGTGGTGTTCGATGCGTCTTGCAAAACAACCGCAAATGTTTCACTGAATGATATGCTTCATACTGGACCAAGACTCCAGGAAGATATTTTCAATATTTGATTAGATTTAGGAAACATACGTTTGTTATTACAGGCGACATTGAGAAAATGTATAGGCAGATTTGGGTGAATGAAGCTCATCATAAATTTCAAAAAATCTTTTGGCGATGGGATTCGTCTTCTGCGTTACAAACGTATCAATTAAAAACAGTAACTTATGGCACTTCATCTGCACCATATTTAGCAGTGAAATGTTTACAAGAAGCTGCCGAATCAGTCAGAGAACAATGGCCAGATGTAGCAGATGTCATTAAATCCGATTTTTATATGGATGACATAATGACCGGAAGTGACTCTTTGCCGGAGTTAATGTCTCTTCAACAACAAATTTATAGTACTCTAAAGAGTCACGGATTTCCTCTGAGAAAGTGGTGTGCAAATCACTTGGACCTTTTGAAAAACTTTCCCCAAGAAGATTGCGAAATATCGGTAGATTTAGATAAGGATTTGGGAAATAATATAAAAGCTTTGGGAATGGCTTGGATTCCATCGAAAGATCAAATATTCATCAAGTCCAGCTGGGATGTTTCTTTTAAAAAGACAAAAAGAAACATTCTAGCTGACTTCGCGAGATTATTTGATCCTCTCGGTCTATTAGGTCCAGTGGTAGTAATCGCAAAGATATTATTGCAAGAATTATGGAAGTTAAAGATAGATTGGGATTTAGAAATACCGGAAGAGATAGGAAGTTTGTGGCAACGTTTCAGAGGCGAATTGAATTTGTTGGGTAAAATATAGTTGCCGAGACATATAGTCGTCAAAACCAAAAATCAATTGAACTGCACGGGTTTTGTGACGCTTCAATGAAAGCATATGGAGCGGTTGTATATATGGAATCCGTAAATGAAGCAGGTGAAATTGTTACAAAGTTGGTAGCTTCCAAATCAAGAGTAGCACCAGTGAAAATTGTAACAATTCCTCGCTTAGAACTTTGCGCGTCTGTTTTGTTGGTCGATTTAATGAATAAGGTAGTTGGGAGTTTGAAAATGAATTTGGCAAATATATTTTACTTTTCGCATTCAGAGATTGTACTTAGCTGGTTAAAGTTAGATCCGGCTATATTGCAAGTATTCGTGTCCAATAGAGTAAATTATATTCAAACCAATAGCGAAATTAATAGATGGAAATATATTAATACTCATTCTAATCCAGCAGATTTATTATCGAGAGGATTGTATCCAAGCGAAATTATTAATAAAACTATATGGTTTGATGGGCCCGAAATATTAAAATCAGAAATTTCGGAAAATACTAATTATACAAAATTAACAGCAGAAGAGATTCCTGAAATTAAGAAGGTTAAATTGATTTCGACAGTTGCAATTGAGAATTCTATGTTTCAGCGTATTAATCATAGAAATGATTTTGAATTTTTACAGAATGTTGTGGCATACGTGTTAAAATTTATAGATCGACTAAGAAACAGAGTAAATAAATCATGGATAGATTACAGGAAAGATGCCTTGGTGAAGTTAGTAAAAGTAGTCCAATCAAACTAGTTTGCTGATGAAGGCATTGAATTTGGATAAAGAGGTTTATGCAAAATCCAAGTTGAAAACGCTATCACCATTTATAGATGAGCACGGTCTTATAAGAGTAGGGGGGAGACTTCAAAAGTCAAATCTTTCCTTTGAGGCGAAACATCCGATTTTACTTCCCTATGAAGACGAGTGGATAAAATTGCTTATTTCACATTTACATAAGAAACATCTACATATAGGACCTCAGGGCTTATTAGCGATAGTTCGCCAAGCTTTTTGGCCGTTAAGGGGAAAACAATTGACGCGAAAAATTGTGCATCAATGCTATAGATGTTTTAGAGCGAGTCCGAAACGGATACATCAATTGATGGGAAATTTACCACAAGATCGAGTGATCAGAACTAGGCCATTTTTGAACACAGGTATTGATTTTTTGGGCCCAATTAACATACACCAAAAGCTGCGAGGAAAGAGGGTAGGCAAGGCTTATGTTTGTTTATTTATTTACTTTGCTACAAAGGCTGTTCATTTGGAAGTAGTTGCAGATTTAACTTCCGCAGCATTTATTGGAGCGCTAAAGAGATTTGTAGGAAGGCGTAGTTGTCCATTGAAAATATATTCAGACAATGGAACAAATTTTATAGGCGCTGCAAATAGTTTAAATGAACTGAATATTCTCTTTAAAAATAAACAACATGAGCATGAAGTCAATAGATTTTGTTCAGAAAGGGAAATAGAGTGGGTAAATATACCAGCTAGATCGCCTCATATTGGAGGTTTGTGGGAGGCATGCGTCAAATCGGTCAAAAAGCATTTTTATCGGGTAGTCGATGGTATATTGACATTCGAAGAAATGTGTACTTTAATGACACAAAAAGAATGTGTTTTAAATTCAAGACCACTATTACCAGCGTCGGACGATCCGAATGATTTTGAAGTTCTCACCCCCGGCCATTTTTTGATAGGTGAATCTTTCACTACATTCAGAGATGGAGTAGAGAATAGAAGTTATTCGGGTTTACGAGAACATTGGAAGTCTGCATGTTCCAATGCAGAAGAGTTTTGGAAACGATGGTCTTTAGAATATATGACGGAATTGCAAAAAATATATAAGTGGAAAAATGTTTCAATGAATATTCAACCGGGGACACTTGTGTTGTTGAAAGAAGACGATGTTCCTCCACTAAGTTGGAGAGGGGGAGGGTCGTTAAAACCATCTTAGGAGAAGAAGGATTTTGCCGTATGGTATATGTAAGGACAAGCAATGGGGTTTCAAAGAGATCGATCCACAATGTTTGTCCTTTTCCTATCATAGATGAGGGCAAGGGTATTGACACCCCCGTAGATAGAGAAAAACGAAGATCTCCTAGATTAAAAAATAAAAACTTATGCTAGATGTAAGGACAAGCAATGGGGTTTCAAAGAGATCGATCCACAATGTTTGTCCTTTTCCTATCATAGATGAGGGCAAGGGTATTGACACCCCCGTAGATAGAGAAAAACGAAGATCTCCTAGATTAAAAAATAAAAACTGCATGCTAACTATTTTAAGTTTGTTGACAATTATACCACAGTTAGTATTTAGTCTTAAAATAGAGATGCTGAAGGACCACTCTGGATTGTTTTTCGAGAATCAAGGAATTGTCGGTTTGCAGAAGTCATCGTGGAGTATTGTGGCTTATGTCAACTGTCATTATGTGGTGTCATGGATGAGGAACATGCCGAGATATTACAGAATGCTGTGAAAAGAGGTATACAGATGCAGCAGCAAGTAGAAGGCATCATCAGGAATATGTCCTCAATAGAAGATGTAACAGCGAATGTTATTAAAAATCAACACAACTTTTTGGAAAAGCAGTTGGAGAAAATAAAATGTAATTTTAAACAAGTTGATACTGAACTAAATAAGACAGTAGCACATTCGATGCTTAATTCTGCAATCCTCTTTACAATGCTAATGATGGATGACTTTGAACGGTTTCAAGAGGACATTAAGGAAGCTCTATTGAAGATCAGTCATGAAGGGGCTCGTCAACATATAATCACATATGAAAGGCTACAAAACCATTTGGGCAAGATTATTATGCAGCTTCCAGATGGCTTAAGAATTCCAGATCGTCGTGCCAGCAAAGTTTTAAAGGTGACTGAAATTTCTGCGAGGAATACAGCGGAGTTCATTATTTTTGAAATAAAAATACCGCTAATTCATAAGGATACCTTCAACATCTTCGAAGTGTATCCATATCCAATTGTATATGCGAATCGTTTTGTTAGCATAGTTACCCAGTTTCATCACTTATTACTGAGTAATTCAAGAACGAAATATTATAATTTGAGAGACATTGATTTTCTTAAATGCAAAAAGCTAGAAGATTTATGGCTATGTCGTCATCCGCATCCAATATTGAATATCGGTCAGCGAGAAATTTGCGAAATTCAACTCTTGATGAAAGCAAAAAATATGTCTGAAAACTGTGTTATTGAAATAGAGAAATAGAGGAAACATAAAAATAAAATCATCATCCTCAGGTTATACGGCGAATTTAGAGGTTCTTATTATACCTAAAATAATTTCCGAATTACCAGCAAAGAGGGTGGCATCGGAAAAACTCGATGAAGATCTAATATTAGCTGATCCAAAATATTATATACCCAGTAAAATTGATCTGCTCATTGGAGCAGATTTATTTTACGATCTTCTTGAGGATGGGAAACTTCGACTAAAGGATAGTAATGTATTGTTACAGAAAACAAAGCTAGGATGGATTAGCTCGTTTAGATACAGACCTTCCGATTTATTGTGGGGTTAGTTCCTATTTAGAAGAATCTTTAGATACTCAGTTGAAAAAATTTTGGGAGTTAGAAGAGGTCGAGAAACTTGTAAAACTAACAAAATCAGAAAAAGAATGTGAAGATATGTTCAAGGAAACTGTAAAGAAAGCTAGCGATGGCAAATTTATAGTGGATCTTCCATTTAAGGGTAATAAGTTAAATTTAGGAAATTCGGAATATATTGCGAAACGACGATTTTTGCAATTGAACGAAAATTAAACAAAGATAATGAAATAAAAAATTCAATATCATGACTTTATGAAAAAATATTTAGAAATGGGCCATATGGAATTGGTTAGATCAAAGAAAGATTTAAATACAGGGTATTACTTGCCTCACCATTATGTGTTGCGACCAGACAGCACGTCAACAAAATTGAGAGTGGTGTTCGATGCGTCTTGCAAAACAACCGCAAATGTTTCACTGAATGATATGCTTCATACTGGACCAAGACTCCAGGAAGATATTTTCAATACTTTGATTAGATTTAGGAAACATACGTTTGTTATTACAGGCGACATTGAGAAAATGTATAGGACAGATTTGGGTGAATGAAGCTCATCATAAATTTCAAAAAATCTTCTGGCGATGGGATTCGTCTTCTGCGTTACAAACGTATCAATTAAAAACAGTAACTTATGGCACTTCATCTGCACCATATTTAGCAGTGAAATGTTTACAAGAAGCTGCCGAATCAGTCAGAGAACAATGGCCAGATGTAGCAGATGTCATTAAATCCGATTTTTATATGGATGACATAATGACCGGAAGTGACTCTTTGCCGGAGTTAATGTCTCTTCAACAACAAATTTATAGTACTCTAAAGAGTCACGGATTTCCTCTGAGAAAGTGGTGTGCAAATCACTTGGACCTTTTGAAAAACTTTCCCCAAGAAGATTGCGAAATATCGGTAGATTTAGATAAGGATTCGGGAAATAATATAAAAGCTTTGGGAATGGCTTGGATTCCATCGAAAGATCAAATATTCATCAAGTCCAGCTGGGATGTTTCTTTTAAAAAGACAAAAAGAAACATTCTAGCTGACATTCGCGAGATTATTTGATCCTCTCGGTCTATTAGGTCCAGTGGTAGTACGCAAAGATATTATTGCAAGAATTATGGAAGTTAAAGATAGATTGGGATTAGAAATACCGGAAGAGATAGGAAGTTTGTGGCAACGTTTCAGAGGCGAATTGAATTTGTTGGGTAAAATATAGTTGCCGAGACATATAGTCGTCAAAAACCAAAAATCAATTGAACTGCACGGGTTTTGTGACGCTTCAATGAAAGCATATGGAGCGGTTGTATATATGGAATCCGTAAATGAAGCAGGTGAAATTGTTACAAAGTTGGTAGCTTCCAAATCAAGAGTAGCACCAGTGAAAATTGTAACAATTCCTCGCTTAGAACTTTGCGCGTCTGTTTTGTTGGTCGATTTAATGAATAAGGTAGTTGGGAGTTTGAAAATGAATTTGGCAAATATATTTTACTTTTCGCATTCAGAGATTGTACTTAGCTGGTTAAAGTTAGATCCGGCTATATTGCAAGTATTCGTGTCCAATAGAGTAAATTATATTCAAACCAATAGCGAAATTAATAGATGGAAATATATTAATACTCATTCTAATCCAGCAGATTTATTATCGAGAGGATTGTATCCAAGCGAAATTATTAATAAAACTATATGGTTTGATGGGCCCGAAATATTAAAATCAGAAATTTCGGAAAATACTAATATACAAAATTAACAGCAGAAGAGATTCCTGAAATTAAGAAGGTTAAATTGATTTCGACAGTTGCAATTGAGAATTCTATGTTTCAGCGTATTAATCATAGAAATGATTTTGAATTTTTACAGAATGTTGTGGCATACGTGTTAAAATTTATAGATCGACTAAGAAACGAGTAAATAAATCATGGATAGATTACAGGATTACAGTTTCCCATCTTGAGGATGGGAAACTTCGACTAAAGGATAGTAATGTATTGTTACAGAAAACAAAGCTAGGATGGATTAGCTCGTTTAGATACAGACCTTCCGATTTATTGTGGGGTTAGTTCCTATTTAGAAGAATCTTTAGATACTCAGTTGAAAAAATTAGAGTTAGAAGAGGTCGAGAAACTTGTAAAACTAACAAAATCAGAAAAAGAATGTGAAGATATGTTCAAGGAAACTGTAAAGAAAGCTAGCGATGGCAAATTTATAGTGGATCTTCCATTTAAGGGTAATAAGTTAAATTTAAGAAATTCGGAATATATTGCGAAACGACGATTTTTGCAATTGAACGAAAATTAAACAAAGATAATGAAAAAAAAATCAATATCATGACTATGAAAAATATTTAGAAATGGGCCATATGGAATTGGTTAGATCAAAGAAAGATTTAAATACAGTATTACTTGCCTCACCATTATGTGTTGCGACCAGACAGCACGTCAACAAAATTGAGAGTGGTGTTCGATGCGTCTTGCAAAACAACCGCAAATGTTTCACTGAATGATATGCTTCATACTGGACCAAGACTCCAGGAAGATATTTTCAATATTTTGATTAGATTTAGGAAACATACGTTTGTTATTACAGGCGACATTGAGAAAATATATAGGCAGATTTGGGTGAATGAAGCTCATCATAAATTTCAAAAATCTTCTGGCGATGGGATTCGTCTTCTGCGTTACAAACGTATCAATTAAAAACAGTAACTTATGGCACTTCATCTGCACCATATTTGAAAATGAATTTGGCAAATATATTTTTTTCGCATTCAGAGATTGTACTTAGCTGGTTAAAGTTAGATCCGGCTATATTGCAAGTATTCGTGTCCAATAGAGTAAATTATATTCAAACCAATAGCGAAATTAATAGATGGAAATATATTAATACTCATTCTAATCCAGCAGATTTATTATCGAGAGGATTGTATCCAAGCGAAATTATTAATAAAACTATATGGTTTGATGGGCCCGAAATATTAAAATCAGAAATTTCGGAAAATACTAATTATACAAAATTAACAGAAGAAGAGATTCCTGAAATTAAGAAGGTTAAATTGGTTTCGACAGTTGCAATTGAGAATTCTATGTTTCAGCGTATTAGTCATAGAAATGATTTTGAATTTTTACTGAATGTTGTGGCATACGTGTTAAAATTTATAGATCGACTAAGAAACAGAGTAAATAAATCATGGATAGATTACAGGAAAGATGCCTTGGTGAAGTTAGTAAAAGTAGTCCAATCAAACTAGTTTGCTGATGAATTGAAGGCATTGAATTTGGATAAAGAGGTTTATGCAAAATCCAAGTTGAAAACGCTATCACCATTTATAGATGAGCACGGTCTTATAAGAGTAGGGGGGGAGACTTCAAAAGTCAAATCTTTCCTTTGAGGCGAAACATCCGATTTTACTTCCCTATGAAGACGAGTGGGATAAAATTGCTTATTTCACATTTACATAAAGAAACATCTACATATAGGACCTCAGGGGCTTATTAGCGATAGTTCGCCAAGCTTTTTGGCCGTTAAGGGGAAAACAATTGACGCGAAAAATTGTGCATCAATGCTATAGATGTTTTAGAGCGAGTCCGAAACGGATACATCAATTGATGGGAAATTTACCACAAGATCGAGTGATCAGAACTAGGCCATTTTTGAACACAGGTATGATTTTTGGGCCCAATTAACATACACCAAAAGCTGCGAGGAAAGAGGGTAGGCAAGGCTTATGTTTGTTTATTTATTTACTTTGCTACAAAGGCTGTTCATTTGGAAGTAGTTGCAGATTTAACTTCCGCAGCATTTATTGGAGCGCTAAAGAGATTTGTAGGAAGGCGTAGTTGTCCATTGAAAATATATTCAGACAATGGAACAAATTTTATAGGCGCTGCAAATAGTTTAAATGAACTGAATATTCTCTTTAAAAATAAACAACATGAGCATGAAGTCAATAGATTTTGTTCAGAAAGGGAAATAGAGTGGGTAAATATACCAGCTAGATCGCCTCATATTGGAGGTTTGTGGGAGGCATGCGTCAAATCGGTCAAAAAGCATTTTTATCGGGTAGTCGATGGTATATTGACATTCGAAGAAATGTGTACTTTAATGACACAAAAAGAATGTGTTTTAAATTCAAGACCACTATTACCAGCGTCGGACGATCCGAATGATTTTGAAGTTCTCACCCCCGGCCATTTTTTGATAGGTGAATCTTTCACTACATTCAGAGATGGAGTAGAGAATAGAAGTTATTCGGGTTTACGAGAACATTGGAAGTCTGCATGTTCCAATGCAGAAGAGTTTTGGAAACGATGGTCTTTAGAATATATGACGGAATTGCAAAAAATATATAAGTGGAAAAATGTTTCAATGAATATTCAACCGGGGACACTTGTGTTGTTGAAAGAAGACGATGTTCCTCCACTAAGTTGGAGAGGGGGAGGGTCGTTAAAACCATCTTAGGAGAAGAAGGATTTTGCCGTATGGTATATGTAAGGACAAGCAATGGGGTTTCAAAGAGATCGATCCACAATGTTTGTCCTTTTCCTATCATAGATGAGGGCAAGGGTATTGACACCCCCGTAGATAGAGAAAAACGAAGATCTCCTAGATTAAAAAATAAAAACTTATGCTAGATGTAAGGACAAGCAATGGGGTTTCAAAGAGATCGATCCAATTTCCTTCTATATGAGGCAAGGGTTGACCCCATCCACTGTTTGTCCTTTTCCTATCATAGATGAGGGCAAGGGTATTGACACCCTGTAGATAGAGAAAAACGAAGATCTCCTAGATTAAAAATAAAAAGTGCATGCTAACTATTTTAAGTTTGTTGACAATTATACCACAGTTAGTATTTAGTCTTAAAATAGAGATGCTGAAGGACCACTCTGGATTGTTTTTCGAGAATCAAGGAATTGTCGGTTTGCAGAAGTCATCGTGGAGTATTGTGGCTTATGTCAACTGTCATTATGTGGTGTCATGATGAGGAACATGCCGAGATGTTACATAATGCTGTGAAAAGAGGTATACAGATGCAGCAGCAAGTAGAAGGCATCATCAGGAATATGTCCTCAATAGAAGATGTAACAGCGAATGTTATTAAAAATCAACACAACTTTTTGGAAAAGCAGTTGGAGAAAATAAAATTTAATTTTAAACAAGTTGATACTGAACTAAATAAGACAGTAGCACATTCGATGCTTAATTCTGCAATCCTCTTTACAATGCTAATGATGGATGACTTTGAACGGTTTCAAGAGGACATTAAGGAAGCTCTATTGAAGATCAGTCATGAAGGGGCTCGTCAACATATAATCACATATGAAGGCTACAAAACCATTTGGGCAAGATTATTATGCAGCTTCCAGATGGCTTAAGAATTCCAGATCGTCGTGCCAGCAAAGTTTAAAGGTGACTGAAATTTCTGCGAGGAATACAGCGGAGTTCATTATTTTTGAAATAAAAATACCGCTAATTCATAAGGATACCTTCAACATCTTCGAAGTGTATCCATATCCAATTGTATATGCGAATCGTTTTGTTAGCATAGTTACCCAGTTTCATCACTTATTACTGAGTAATTCAAGAACGAAATATTATAATTTGAGAGATAATTGAATTAATTAATTAAATGCAAAAAGCTAGAATGATTTATTGCTATGTCGTCATACGCATCCAATATTGAATATCGGTCAGCGAGAAATTTGCGAAATTCAACTCTTGATGAAAGCAAAAATATGTCTGAAAACTGTGTTATTGAAATAGAGAAATAGAGGCAAACATAAAAATAAATCATCATCCTCAGGTTATACGGCGAATTTAGAGGTTCTTATTATACCTAAAATAATTTCCGAATTACCAGCAAGGAGGGTGGCATCGGAAAAACTCGATGAAGATCTAATATTAGCTGATCCAAAATATTATACCCAGTAAAATTGATCTGCTCATTGGAGCAGATTTATTTTACGATCTTCTTGAGGATGGGAAACTTCGACTAAAGGATAGTAATGTATTGTTACAGAAAACAAAGCTAGGATGGATTAGCTCGTTTAGATACAGACCTTCAGATTTATTGTGGGGTTAGTTCCTATTTAGAAGAATCTTTAGATACTCAGTTGAAAAAATTTTGGGTGTTAGAAGAGGTCGAGAAACTTGTAAAACTAACAAAATCAGAAAAAGAATGTGAAGATATGTTCAAGGAAACTGTAAAGAAAGCTAGCGATGGCAAATTTATAGTGGATCTTCCATTTAAGGGTAATAAGTTAAATTTAAGAAATTCGGAATATATTGCGAAACGACGATTTTTTGCAATTGAACGAAAATTAAACAAAGATAATGAAATAAAAAATCAATATCATGACTTTATGAAAAAATATTTAGAAATGGGCCATATGGAATTGGTTAGATCAAAGAAAGATTTAAATACAGGGTATTACTTGCCTCACCATTATGTGTTGCGACCAGACAGCACGTCAACAAAATTGAGAGTGGTGTTCGATGCGTCTTGCAAAACAACCGCAAATGTTTCACTGAATGATATGCTTCATACTGGACCAAGACTCCAGGAAGATATTTCAATATTTTGATTAGATTTAGGAAACATACGTTTGTTATTACAGGCGACATTGAGAAAATGTATAGACAGATTTGGGTGAATGAAGCTCATCATAAATTTCAAAAAATCTTCTGGCGATGGATTCGTCTTCTGCGTTACAAACGTATCAATTAAAAACAGTAACTTATGGCACTTCATCTGCACCATATTTGAAAATGAATTTGGCAAATATATTTTACTTTTCGCATTCAGAGATTGTACTTAGCTGGTTAAAGTTAGATCCGGCTATATTGCAAGTATTCGTGTCCAATAGAGTAAATTATATTCAAACCAATAGCGAAATTAATAGATGGAAATATATTAATACTCATTCTAATCCAGCAGATTTATTATCGAGAGGATTGTATCCAAGCGAAATTATTAATAAAACTATATGGTTTGATGGGCCCGAAATATTAAAATCAGAAATTTCGGAAAATACTAATTATACAAAATTAACAGCAGAAGAGATTCCTGAAATTAAGAAGGTTAAATTGATTTCGACAGTGCAATTGAGAATTCTATGTTTCAGCGTATTAATCATAGAAATGATTTTGAATTTTTACAGAATGTTGTGGCATACGTGTTAAAATTTATAGATCGACTAAGAAACAGAGTAAATAAATCATGGATAGATTACAGGATTACAGTTTCCCATCTTGAGGATGGGAAACTTCGACTAAAGGATAGTAATGTATTGTTACAGAAAACAAAGCTAGGATGGATTAGCTCGTTTAGATACAGACCTTCCGATTTATTGTGGGGTTAGTTCCTATTTAGAAGAATCTTTAGATACTCAGTTGAAAAAATTAGAGTTAGAAGAGGTCGAGAAACTTGTAAAACTAACAAAATCAGAAAAAGAATGTGAAGATATGTTCAAGGAAACTGTAAAGAAAGCTAGCGATGGCAAATTTATAGTGGATCTTCCATTTAAGGGTAATAAGTTAAATTTAGGAAATTCGGAATATATTGCGAAACGACGATTTTTTGCAATTGAACGAAAATAATGAAATGAGAAGCCGAATCAGTCAGAGAACAATGGCCAGATGTAGCAGATGTCATTAAATCCGATTTTTATATGGATGACATAATGACCGGAAGTGACTCTTTGCCGGAGTTAATGTCTCTTCAACAAAAATTTATAGTACTCTAAAGAGTCACGGATTTCCTCTGAGAAAGTGGTGTGGACCTTTTGAAAAACTTTCCCCAAGAAGATTGCGAAATATCGGTAGATTTAGATAAGGATTCGGGAAATAATATTAAAGCTTTGGGAATGGCTTGGATTCCATCGAAAGATCAAATATTCATCAAGTCCAGCTGGGATGTTTCTTTTAAAAAGACAAAAAGAAACATTCTAGCTGACATCGCGAATTATTTGATCCTCTCGGTCTATTAGGTCCAGTGGTAGTAATCGCAAAGATATTATTGCAAGAATTATGGAAGTAAAGATAGATTGGGATTCAGAAATACCGGAAGAGATAGGAATTTTGTGGCAACGTTTCAGAGGCGAATTGAATTTGTTGGGTAAAATAAAGTTGCCGAGACATATAGTCGTCAAAAACCAAAAATCAATTGAACTGCACGGGTTTTGTGACGCTTCAATGAAAGCATATGGAGCGGTTGTATATATGGAATCCGTAAATGAAGCAGGTGAAATTGTTACAAAGTTGGTAGCTTCCAAATCAAGAGTAGCACCAGTGAAAATTGTAACAATTCCTCGCTTAGAACTTTGCGCGTCTGTTTTGTTGGTCGATTTAATGAATAAGGTAGTTGGGAGTTTGAAAATGAATTTGGCAAATATATTTTACTTTTCGCATTCAGAGATTGTACTTAGCTGGTTAAAGTTAGATCCGGCTATATTGCAAGTATTCGTGTCCAATAGAGTAAATTATATTCAAACCAATAGCGAAATTAATAGATGGAAATATATTAATACTCATTCTAATCCAGCAGATTTATTATCGAGAGGATTGTATCCAAGCGAAATTATTAATAAAACTATATGGTTTATGGGCCCGAAATATTAAAATCAGAAATTTCGGAAATACTAATTATACAAAATTAACAGCAGAAGAGATTCCTGAAATTAAGAAGGTTAAATTGATTTCGACAGTTGCAATTGAGAATTCTATGTTTCAGCGTATTAATCATAGAAATGATTTTGAATTTTTACTGAATGTTGTGGCATACGTGTTAAAATTTATAGATCGACTAAGAAACAGAGTAAATAAATCATGGATAGATTACAGGAAAGATGCCTTGGTGAAGTTAGTAAAAGTAGTCCAATCAAACTAGTTTGCTGATGAATTGAAGGCATTGAATTTGGATAAAGAGGTTTATGCAAAATCCAAGTTGAAAACGCTATCACCATTTATAGATGAGCACGGTCTTATAAGAGTAGGGGGGAGACTTCAAAAGTCAAATCTTTCCTTTGAGGCGAAACATCCGATTTTACTTCCCTATGAAGACGAGTGGATAAAATTGCTTATTTCACATTTACATAAGAAACATCTACATATAGGACCTCAGGGCTTATTAGCGATAGTTCGCCAAGCTTTTTGGCCGTTAAGGGGAAAACAATTGACGCGAAAAATTGTGCATCAATGCTATATATGTTTTAGAGCGAGTCCGAAACGGATACATCAATTGATGGGAAATTTACCACAAGATCGAGTGATCAGAACTAGGCCATTTTTGAACACAGGTATTGATTTTTTGGGCCCAATTAACATACACCAAAAGCTGCGAGGAAAGAGGGTAGACAAGGTTATGTTTGTTTATTTATTTACTTTGCTACAAAGGCTGTTCATTTGGAAGTAGTTGCAGATTTAACTTCCGCAGCATTTATTGGAGCGCTAAAGAGATTTGTAGGAAGGCGTAGTTGTCCATTGAAAATATATTCAGACAATGGAACAAATTTTATAGGCGCTGCAAATAGTTTAAATGAACTGAATATTCTCTTTAAAAATAAACAACATGAGCATGAAGTCAATAGATTTTGTTCAGAAAGGGAAATAGAGTGGGTAAATATACCAGCTAGATCGCCTCATATTGGAGGTTTGTGGGAGGCATGCGTCAAATCGGTCAAAAAGCATTTTTATCGGGTAGTCGATGGTATATTGACATTCGAAGAAATGTGTACTTTAATGACACAAAAAGAATGTGTTTTAAATTCAAGACCACTATTACCAGCGTCGGACGATCCGAATGATTTTGAAGTTCTCACCCCCGGCCATTTTTTGATAGGTGAATCTTTCACTACATTCAGAGATGGAGTAGAGAATAGAAGTTATTCGGGTTTACGAGAACATTGGAAGTCTGTATGTTCCAATGCAGAAGAGTTTTGGAAACGATGGTCTTTAGAATATATGACGGAATTGCAAAAAATATACAAGTGGAAAAATGTTTCAATGAATATTCAACCGGGGACACTTGTGTTGTTGAAAGAAGACGATGTTCCTCCACTAAGTTGGAGAAGGGGGAGGGTCGTTAAAACCATCTTAGGAGAAGAAGGATTTTGCCGTATGGTATATGTAAGGACAAGCAATGGGGTTTCAAAGAGATCGATCCACAATGTTTGTCCTTTTCCTATCATAGATGAGGGCAAGGGTATTGACACCCCCGTAGATAGAGAAAAACGAAGATCTCCTAGATTAAAAAATAAAAACTTATGGTAGATGTAAGGACAAGCAATGGGGTTTCAAAGAGATCGATCCACAATGTTTGTCCTTTTCCTATCATAGATGAGGGCAAGGGTATTGACACCCCCGTAGATAGAGAAAAACGAAGATCTCCTAGATTAAAAAATAAAAACTGCATGCTAACTATTTTAAGTTTGTTGACAATTATACCACAGTTAGTATTTAGTCTTAAAATAGAGATGCTGAAGGACCACTCTGGATTGTTTTTCGAGAATCAAGGAATTGTCGGTTTGCAGAAGTCATCGTGGAGTATTGTGGCTTATGTCAACTGTCATTATGTGGTGTCATGGATGAGGAACATGCCGAGATGTTACAGAATGCTGTGAAAAGAGGTATACAGATGCAGCAGCAAGTAGAAGGCATCATCAGGAATATGTCCTCAATAGAAGATGTAACAGCGAATGTTATTAAAAATCAACACAACTTTTTGGAAAAGCAGTTGGAGAAAATAAAATTTAATTTTAAACAAGTTGATACTGAACTAAATAAGACAGTAGCACATTCGATGCTTAATTCTGCAATCCTCTTTACAATGCTAATGATGGATGACTTTGAACGGTTTCAAGAGGACATTAAGGAAGCTCTATTGAAGATCAGTCATGAAGGGCTCGTCAACATATAATCACATATGAACAGCTACAAAACCATTTGGGCAAGATTATTATGCAGCTTCCAGATGGCTTAAGAATTCCAGATCGTCGTGCCAGCAAAGTTTTAAAGGTGACTGAAATTTCTGCGAGGAATACAGCGGAGTTCATTATTTTTGAAATAAAAATACCGCTAATTCATAAGGATACCTTCAACATCTTCGAAGTGTATC
>JAFDUT010000509.1:0-19870 GCA_017309665.1 Coelopa frigida
AATAGGGTCAGGTAATGCATTTGATCCATCTGAAGTCAAGAGAATTACAGAGAATTACATCGAGAAAAAAAAGGAATCATCTCACGATTTTTGCTCAATCCATCTTCCATCAACATTATCTTCTATGTTATTTTAATTCAATATTCATTGAATTAAAATGTACTATTGATTATAGTCCGCCATTTTTCCATTTTCCGCTATTAAGATCCACATGCCAAATTTCAAAGAAATCGGTTGAACGGGTTCCACACCATGTCATTTACAAAATTTTAGGCGTGGCAGTGGGCGGGTCCACCATTGATTATAGTCCGCCATTTTTCTATTTTCCGCCATTAAGATCCACATGCCAAATTTCAAAAAAATCGGTTGAACGGGTTCCACACCATGTAATTTTCAAAATTTGTAGGCGTGGCAGTGGGCGGGTCCACTATTGATTATAGTCCGTCATTTTTCTATTTTCCGCCATTAAGATCCACATGCCAAATTTCAAAGAAATCGGTTGAACGGGTTCACATCATTCATTTTCAAAATTTGTAGGCGTGGCAATGGGCGGGTCCACTATTGATATTCCGCCATTTTTTATTTTCCGCCATTAAGATCCACATGCCAAATTTCAAAAAATCGGTTGAACGGGTTTCACACCATGGCATTTCAAAATTTGTAAGGCGTGGCAGTGGGGCGGGTCCATCATTGATTATAGTCCGTCATTTTCGATTTTCCGCATTAAGATTCCCCACATGCCAAAGGTAAAGAAATTCGGATGAACGGAATTCAGACACCATTACATTCGAAATTTGAGGCGTGCAGGGGCAGGTTCACTATTGATTATGTCCGTCATTGTTTCTATTTTCCGCCATTAGATCCACATGCCAAATTTCAAAGAAATCAGGTTGAACGGGTTCCACACCATCGTCATTTTCAAAATTTGTAGGCGTGGCAGTGGGCGGGTCCACTATTGATTATAGGTCCGCATTTTTCTATTTTCCGCCATTAAGATCCACATGCCAATTTAAAGAAATCGGATGAACGAATTCCACACCATGTCATTTTCAAAATTGTAGGCATGGCAGTGGGCGGGTCCACTATTGATTATAGTCGGTCATTTTTCTATTTTCCGCCATTAAGATCCACATGCCAAATTTCAAAAAAATCGGTTGAACGCGTTGCACACCGTGTCATTTTCAAAATTTTTAGGCGTGGCAGTGGGCGGGTCCACTATTGATTATAGTCGGTCATTTTTCTATTTCCGCCATTAAGATCCACATGCCAAATTTCAAAAAAATCGGTTGAACGCGTTGCACACCATGTCATTTTCAAAATTTTTAGGCGTGGCAGTGGGCGGGTCCACCATTGATTATAGTCCGTCACTTTTCTATTTTCCGTCATTAAGATCCACATGCCAAATTTCAAAAAAATCAATTGAACGGGTTCCACACCATCTTATTTTCAAAATTTGTAGTCGTGGCAGTGGGCGGGTCCACTATTGATTATAGTCCGTCATTTTTCTATTTTCCGCCATTAAGATCCACATGCCAAATTTAAAGAAATCGGATGAACGAATTCCACACCATGTCATTTTCAAAATTTGTAGGCGTGGCAGTGGGCGGGTCCACTATTGATTATAGTCGGTCATTTTTCTATTTTCCGCCATTAAGATCCACATGCCAAATTTCAAAAAAATCGGTTGAACGCGTTGCACACCATGTCATTTTCAAAATTTTTAGGCGTGGCAGTGGGCGGGTCCACTATTGATTATAGTCCGTCACTTTTCTATTTTCCGTCATTAAGATCCACATGCCAAATTTCAAAGAAATCGGATGAACGGGTTCCAAACCATGTCATTTTCAAAATTTTTAGGCGTGGCAGTGGGCGGGTCCACTATTGATTATAGTCCGCCATTTTTCTATATTTCTATTTTTTCAAAATTTGTAGGCGTGGCAGTGGGCGGGTCCACTATTGATTGTAGCCCGCATTTTTCCATTATCCGCCATTACGATCCACATGCCAAATTTCAAAAAAAATCGGTTGAACGGGTTCCACACCATGTCGTTTTCAAAATTTGTAGGCGTGGCAGTGGGCGGGTCCACTATTGATTATAGTCCGTCATTTTTCTATTTTCCGCCATTAAGATCCACATGCCAAATTTAAAGAAATTGGATGAACGAATTCCACACCATGACATTTTCAAAATTTTTATGCGTGGCAGTGGGCAGGTCCACTATTGATTATAGTCTGTCATTTTTCTATTTTCTGCCATTAAGATCCACATGCCAAATTTCAAAGAAATCGGTTGAACGGGTTTCACATCATTTCATTTTCAAAATTTGTAGGCGTGGCAATGGGTGGGTCCACTATTGTATATAGTCCGTCATTTTTCTATTTTCCGCCATTAAGATCCACATACAAGTTTCAAAGAAATCGGTTGAACGGGTTCCACACCAAGTCATTTTAAAAATTTGTAGGCGTGGCAGTGGGCAGGGTCCACTATTGATTATAGTCCGTCACTTTTCTATTTTTCGTCATTAAGATCCACATGCCAAATTCAAAGAAATCGGTTGAACGGGTTTCACATCATTTCATTTTCAAAATTTGTAGGCGTGGCAATGGGTGGGTTCACTATTGTATATAGTCCGTCATTTTTCTATTTTCCGCCATTAAGATCCACATACAAGTTTCAAAAAATCGGTTGAACGGATTTCACACCATGTCATTTTCAAAATTTTTAGGCGTGGCAGTGGGCGGGCCCACTATTGATTACAGTCCGCCATTTTTCTATTTTCCGCCATTAAGATCCACATGCCAAATTTCAAAGAAATCGGATGAACGGGTTTCACACCATGTCATTTTCAAAATTTGTAAGCGTGGCAGTGGGCGGGTCCACTATTGATTATAGTCCGTCATTTTTCTATTTTCCGCCATTAAGATCCACATGCCAAATTTCAAAAAAATCGGTTGAACGGGTTCCACCCCATGTCATTTTCAAAATTTTTAGGCGTGGCAGTGGGCAGGTCCACTATTGATTATAGTCCGCCATTTTTGCATTTTCCGCTATTAAGATCCACATTCCAAATTTCAAAGAAATCGGTTGAACGGGTTCCACACCATGTCATTTTCAAAATTTTTAGGCGTGGCAGTGGGCGGGTCCACTATTGATTATAGTCGGTCATTTTTCTATTTTCCGTCATTAAGATCCACATGCCAAATTTCAAAGAAATCGGATGAACGGGTTCCACACCATGTCATTTTCAAAATTTTTAGGCGTGGCAGTGGGCGTATCCACTCTTGATTATAGTCCGACATTTTTCTATATATCTATTTTTTCAAAATTTGTAGGCGTGGCAGTGGGCGGGTCCACTATTGATTGTAGCCCGCATTTTTCCATTTTCCGCCATTAAGATCCACATGCCAAATTTCAAAAAAATCGGTTGAACGGGTTCCACACCATGTCATTTTAAAAATTTGTAGGCGTGGCAGTGGGCGGGTCCACTATTGATTATAGTCCGTCATTTTTCTATTTTCCGCCATTAAGATCCACATGCCAAATTTCAAAGAAATGGGATGAAGGGGTTTCACACCATGTCATTTTCAAAATTTGTAGGCGTAGCAGTGGGCGGGTCCACTATTGATTATAGTCCGCCATTTTTTCCATTTTCCGCTATTTAGATCCACATTCCAAATTTCAAAGAAATCGGTTGAACGGGTTCCACACCATGTCATTTTCAAAATTTTTAGGCGTGGAAGTGGACGGGTCCACCATTGATTACAGTCCGCCATTTTTCTATATTTCTATTTTTTCAAAATTTGTAGGCGTGGCAGTGGGCGGGTCCACTATTGATTGTAGCCCGCATTTTTCCATTTTCCGCCATTAAGATCCACATGCCAAATTTCGAATAAATCGGTTGAACGGGTTCCACACCATGTCATTTTCAAAATTTGTAGGCGTGGCAGCGGGCAGGTTCCATTTTCCGCCATTAAGATCCACATTCCAAATTTCAAAGAAATCGGTTGAACGGGTTCCACACCATGTCATTTTCAAAATTTTTAGGGTGGAAGTGGGCGGGTCCACCATTGATTATAGTCCGCCATTTTTCCATTTTCCGCTATTTAGATCCACATTCCAAATTTCAAAGAAATCGGTTGAACGGGTTCCACACCATGTCATTTTCAAAATTTTTAGGCGTGGAAGTGGGCGGGTCCACCATTGATTATAGTCCGCCATTTTTCTATATTTCTATTTTTTCAAAATTTGTAGGCGTGGCAGTGGGCGGGTCCACTATTGATTATAGTCCGCCATTTTTCCATTTTCCGCCATTAAGATCCACATTCCAAATTTCAAAGAAATCGGTTGAACGGGTTCCACACCATGTCATTTTCAAAATTTTTAGGCGTGGAAGTGGGCGGGTCCACCATTGATTATAGTCCGCCATTTTTCTATATTTCTATTTTTTCAAAATTTGTAGGCGTGGCAGTGGGCGGGTCCACTATTGATTATAGTCCGCCATTTTTCCATTTTCCGCTATTTAGATCCACATTCCAAATTTCAAAGAAATCGGTTGAACGGGTTCCACACCATGTCATTTTCAAAATTTGGAGGCGTGGCAGTGGGCGTGTCCACTATTGATTATAGTCCGTCATTTTTCTATTTTCCGCATTAAGATCCACATGCCAAATTTCAAAGAAATGGGATGAAGGGGTTTCACACCATGTCATTTTCAAAATTTGTAGGCGTGGCAGTGGGCGGGTCCACTATTGATTATAGTCCGCCATTTTTGCATTTTCCGCTATTAAGATCCACATTCCAAATTTCAAAGAAATCGGTTGAACGGGTTCCACACCATGTCATTTTCAAAATTTTTAGGCGTGGCAGTGGGCGGGTCCACCATTGATTATAGTCCGCCATTTTTCTATTTTCCGCCATTAAGATCCACATGCCAAATTTCGAATAAATCGGTTGAACGGGTTCCACACCATGTCATTTTCAAAATTTGTAGGCGTGGAAGTGGGCGGGTCCACCATTGATTATAGTCCGCCATTTTTAAATTTTCCGCCATTAAGATCCACATGCCAAATTTCGAAAAAATCGGTTGAACGGGTTCCACACCATGTCATTTTCAAAATTTTTAGGCGTGGCAGTGGGCGGGTCCACTATTGATAGTCCGCCATTTTTCCATTTTCCGCTATTAAGATCCACATGCCAAATTTCAAAGAAATCGGTTGAACGGGTTCCACTCCATGTCATTTTCAAAATTTTTAGGCGTGGCAGTGGGCGGGTCCACTATTGATTATAGTCCGCCATTTTTCTATATTTCTATTTTTTCAAAATTTGTAGGCGTGGCAGTGGGCGGGTCCACTATTGATTGTAGCCCGCATTTTTCCATTTTCCGCCATTAAGATCCACATGCCAAATTTCGAATAAATCAGTTGAACGGGTTCCACACCATGTCATTTTCAAAATTTGTAGGCGTGGCAGCGGGCAGGTTCCATTTTCCGCCATTAAGATCCACATTCCAAATTTCAAAGAAATCGGTTGAACGGGTTTCACACCATGTCATTTTCAAAATTTTTAGGGTGGAAGTGGGCGGGTCCACCATTGATTATAGTCCGCCATTTTTCCATTTTCCGCTATTTAGATCCACATTCCAAATTTCAAAGAAATCGGTTGAACGGGTTCCACACCATGTCATTTTCAAAATTTTTAGGCGTGGAAGTGGGCGGGTCCACCATTGATTATAGTCCGCCATTTTTCTATATTTCTATTTTTTCAAAATTTGTAGGCGTGGCAGTGGGCGGGTCCACTATTGATTATAGTCCGCCATTTTTCCATTTTCCGCCATTAAGATCCACATGCCAAATTTCAAAGAAATCGGTTGAACGGGTTCCACACCATGTCATTTTCAAAATTTTTAGGCGTGGAAGTGGGCGGGTCCACTATTGATTATAGTCCGCCATTTTTCCATTTTCCGCTATTTAGATCCACATTCCAAATTTCAAAGAAATCGGTTGAACGGGTTCCACACCATGTCATTTTCAAAATTTTTAGGCGTGGAAGTGGGCGGGTCCACCATTGATTATAGTCCGCCATTTTTCTATATTTCTATTTTTTCAAAATTTGTAGGCGTGGCAGTGGGCGGGTCCACTATTGATTATAGTCCGCCATTTTTCCATTTTCCGCTATTTAGATCCACATTCCAAATTTCAAAGAAATCGGTTGAACGGGTTCCACACCATGTCATTTTCAAAATTTGGAGGCGTGGCAGTGGGCGTGTCCACTATTGATTATAGTCCGTCATTTTTCTATTTTCCGCATTAAGATCCACATGCCAAATTTCAAAGAAATGGGATGAAGGGGTTTCACACCATGTCATTTTCAAAATTTGTAGGCGTGGCAGTGGGCGGGTCCACTATTGATTATAGTCCGCCATTTTTGCATTTTCCGCTATTAAGATCCACATTCCAAATTTCAAAGAAATCGGTTGAACGGGTTCCACACCATGTCATTTTCAAAATTTTTAGGCGTGGCAGTGGGCGGGTCCACCATTGATTATAGTCCGCCATTTTTCTATTTTCCGCCATTAAGATCCACATGCCAAATTTCGAATAAATCGGTTGAACGGGTTCCACACCATGTCATTTTCAAAATTTGTAGACGTGGAAGTGGGCGGGTCCACCATTGATTATATTCCGCCATTTTTAAATTTTCCGCAATTAAGATCCACATGCCAAATTTCGAAAAAATCGGTTGAACGGGTTCCACACCATGTCATTTTCAAAATTTTTAGGCGTGGCAGTGGGCGGGTCCACTATTGATAGTCCGCCATTTTTCCATTTTCCGCTATTAAGATCCACATGCCAAATTTCAAAGAAATCGGTTGAACGGGTTCCACTCCATGTCATTTTCAAAATTTTTAGGCGTGGCAGTGGGCGGGTCCACCATTGATTATAGTCCGCCATTTTTCTATTTTCCGCCATTAAGATCCACATGCCAAATTTCGAATAAATCGGTTGAACCGGTTCCACACCATGTCATTTTCAAAATTTTTAGGCGTGGCAGTGAGCGGGTCCACTATTGATAGTCCGCCATTTTTCCATTTTCCGCTATTAAGATCCACATGCCAAATTTCAAAGAAATCGGTTGAACGGGTTCCACTCCATGTCATTTTCAAAATTTTTAGGCGTGGCAGTGGGCGGGTCCACCATTGATTATAGTCCGCCATTTTTCTATTTTCCGCATTAAGATCCACATGCCAAATTTCAAAGAAATGGGATGAAGGGGTTTCACACCATGTCATTTTCAAAATTTGTAGGCGTGGCAGTGGGCGGGTCCACTATTGATTATAGTCCGCCATTTTTGCATTTTCCGCTATTAAGATCCACATTCCAAATTTCAAAGAAATCGGTTGAACGGGTTCCACACCATGTCATTTTCAAAATTTTTAGGCGTGGAAGTGGGCGGGTCCACCATTGATTATAGTCCGCCATTTTTAAATTTTCCGCCATTAAGATCCACATGCCAAATTTCGAAAAAATCGGTTGAACGGGTTCCACACCATGTCATTTTCAAAATTTTTAGGCGTGGCAGTGGGCGGGTCCACTATTGATAGTCCGCCATTTTTCCATTTTGCGCTATTAAGATCCACATGCCAAATTTCAAAGAAATCGGTTGAACGGGTTCCACTCCATGTCATTTTCAAAATTTTTAGGCGTGGCAGTGGGCGGGTCCACCATTGATTATAGTCCGCCATTTTTCTATTTTCCGCCATTAAGATCCACATGCCAAATTTCGAATAAATCGGTTGAACGGGTTCCACACCATGTCATTTTCAAAATTTGTAGGCGTGGCAGTGGGCAGGTCCACTATTGATTATAGTCCGCCATTTTTCTATTTTCCACCATTAAGATCCACATGCCAAATTACAAAAAAATCGGTTGAACGGGTTCCACACCATGTCATTTTCAAAATTTGTCATTTTCAAAAACATGCCAAATTTCAAAGAAATCGAATGAACGGGTTCCAAACCATGTCATTTTCAAAATTTTTAGGCGTGGCAGTGGGCGGGTCCACTATTGATTATAGTCCGCCATTTTTCTATATTTCTATTTTTTCAAAATTTGTAGGCGTTGCAGTGGGCGGGTCCACTATTGATTGTAGCCCGCATTTTTCCATTATCCGCCATTAAGATCCACATGCCAAATTTCAAAAAAATCGGTTGAACGGGTTCCACACCATTTCGTTTTCAAAATTTGTAGGCGTGGCAGTGGGCGGGTCCACTATTGATTGTAGCCCTCATTTTTCCATTTTCCGCCATTAAGATCCACATTCCAAATTTCAAAGAAATCGGTTGAACGGGTTCCACACCATGTCATTTTCAAAATTTTTAGGCGTGGAAGTGGGCGGGTCCACCATTGATTATAGTCCGCCATTTTTCCATTTTCCGCTATTTAGGTCCACATTCCAAATTTCAAAGAAATCGGTTGAACGGGTTCCACACCATGTCATTTTCAAAATTTTTAGGCGTGGAAGTGGGCGGGTCCACCATTGATTATAGTCCGCCATTTTTCTATATTTTTATTTTTTCAAAATTTGTAGGCGTGGCAGTGGGCGGGTCCACTATTGATTATAGTCCGCCATTTTTCCATTTTCCGCCATTAAGATCCACATTCCAAATTTCAAAGAAATCGGTTGAACGGGTTCCACACCATGTCATTTTCAAAATTTTTAGGCGTGGAAGTGGGCGGGTCCACTATTGATTATAGTCCGCCATTTTTCCATTTTCCGCTATTTAGATCCACATTCCAAATTTCAAAGAAATCGGTTGAACGGGTTCCACACCATGTCATTTTCAAAATTTTTAGGCGTGGAAGTGGGCGGGTCCACCATTGATTATAGTCCGCCATTTTTCTATATTTCTATTTTTTCAAAATTTGTAGGCGTGGCAGTGGGCGGGTCCACTATTGATTATAGTCCGCCATTTTTCCATTTTCCGCTATTTAGATCCACATTCCAAATTTCAAAGAAATCGGTTGAACGGGTTCCACACCATGTCATTTTCAAAATTTGGAAGCGTGGCAGTGGGCGTGTCCACTATTGATTATAGTCCGTCATTTTTCTATTTTCCGCATTAAGATCCACATGCCAAATTTCAAAGAAATGGGATGAAGGGGTTTCACACCATGTCATTTTCAAAATTTGTAGGCGTGGCAGTGGGCGGGTCCACTATTGATTATAGTCCGCCATTTTTGCATTTTCCGCTATTAAGATCCACATTCCGAATTTCAAAGAAATCGGTTGAACGGGTTCCACATCATGTCATTTTCAAAATTTTTAGGCGTGGCAGTGGGCGGGTCCACCATTGATTATAGTCCGCCATTTTTCTATTTTCCGCCATTAAGATCCACATGCCAAATTTCGAATAAATCGGTTGAACGGGTTCCACACCATGTCATTTTCAAAATTTGTAGGCGTGGAAGTGGGCGGGTCCACCATTGATTATAGTCCGCCATTTTTAAATTTTCCGCCATTAAGATCCACATGCCAAATTTCGAAAAAATCGGTTGAACGGGTTCCACACCATGTCATTTTCAAAATTTTAGGCGTGGAAGTGGACGGGTCCACCATTGATTATAGTCCGCCATTTTTCTATATTTCTATTTTTTCAAAATTTGTAGGCGTGGCAGTGGGCGGGTCCACTATTGATTATAGTCCGCCATTTTTCCATTTTCCGCTATTTAGATCCACATTCCAAATTTCAAAGAAATTGGTTGAACGGGTTCCACACCATGTCATTTTCAAAATTTGTAGGCGTGGCAGTGGGCGTGTCCACTATTGATTATAGTCCGTCATTTTTCTATTTTCCGCATTAAGATCCACATGCCAAATTTCAAAGAAATGGGATGAAGGGGTTTCACACCATGTCATTTTCAAAATTTGTAGGCGTGGCAGTGGGCGGGTCCACCATTGATTATAGTCCGCCATTTTTCTATTTTCCGCCATTAAGATCCACATGCCAAATTTCGAATAAATCGGTTGAACGGGTTCCACACCATGTCATTTTCAAAATTTGTAGTCGTGGCAGTGGGCAGGTCCACTATTGATTATAGTCCGCCATTTTTCTATTTTCCGCCATTAAGATCCACATGCCAAATTTCAAAAAAATCGGTTGAACGGGTTCCACACCATGTCATTTTCAAAATTTGTAGGCGTGGCAGTGGGCGGGTCCACTATTGATTATAGTCCGTCATTTTTCTATTTTCCGCCATTAAGATCCACATGCCAAATTTCAAAGAAATCGGTTGAACGGGTTTCACATCATTTCATTTTCAAAATTTGTAGGCGTGGCAGTGGGCAGGTCCACTATTGATTATAGTCTGTCATTTTTCTATTTTCTGCCATTAAGATCCACATGCCAACTTTCAAAGAAATCGGATGAACGGGTTTCACACCATGTCAATTTCAAAATTTGTAGGCGTGGCAATGGGCGGGTCCACTATTGCTTATATTCCGTCATTTTTCTATTTTCCGCCATTAAGATCCACATGCCAAATTTCAAAAAAATCGATTGAACGGGTTCCACACCATGTCATTTTCAAAATTTTTAGGCGCGGAAGTGGGCGGGTCCACCATTGATTATAGTCCGCCATTTTTCTATTTTCCGCCATTAAGATCCACATGTCAAATTTCAAAGAAATCGGTTGAACGGGTTTCACACCATGTCATTTTCAAAATTTGTAGGCGTGGCAGTGGGCGGGTCCACTATTGATTATAGTCCGCCATTTTTCGATTTTCCGCCATTAAGATCCACATGTCAAATTTCAAAGAAATCGATTGAACGGGTTTCACACCATGTCATTTTCAAAATTTGTAGGCGTGGCAGTGGGCGGGTCCACTATTGATTATAGTCCGCCATTTTTCTATTTTCCGCCATTAAGATCCACATGCCAAATTTCAAAAAAATCGGTTGAACGCGTTGCACACCATGTCATTTTCAAAATTTGTAGGCGTGGCAGTGGGCGGGTCCACTATTGATTATAGTCCGTCATTTTTCTATTTTCCGCCATTAAGATCCACATGCCAAATTTCAAAGAAATAGGATGAAGGGGTTTCACACCATGACATTTTCAAAAATTTTAGGCGTGGCAGTGGGCAGGTCCGCTATTGATTATAGTCCGCCATTTTTCTATTTTCCGCCATTAAGATCCACATGTCAAATTTCAAAGAAATCGGTTGAACGGGTTCCACACCATGTCATTTTCAAAATTTGTAGGCGTGGCAGTGGGCGGGTCCACTATTGATTATAGTCCGCCATTTTTCTATTTTCCGCTATTAAGATCCACATGCCAAATTTCAAAGAAATCGGTTGAACGGGTTCCACACCATGTCATTTACAAAATTTGTAGGCGTGGCAGTGGGCGGGTCCACTATTGATTATAGTCCGTCATTTTTCTATTTTCCGCCATTAAGATCCACATGCCAAATTTCAAAGAAATCGGTTGAACGGGTTCCACACCATGTCATTTTCAAAATTTGTAGGCGTGGCAGTGGGCGGGTCCACTATTGATTATAGTCCGCCATTTTTCTATTTTCCGCCATTAAGATCCACATGCCAAATTTCAAAGAAATCGGTTGAACGGGTTCCACACCATGTCATTTTCAAAATTTTTAGGCATGGCAGTGGGCGGGTCCACCATTGATTATAGTCCGCCATTTTTCTATTTTCCGCCTATTAAGATCCACATGCCAAATTTCAAAGAAATCGGTTGAACGGGTTCCACACCATGTCATTTTCAAAATTTTTAGGCGTGGCAGTGGGCGGGTCCACTATTGATTATAGTCCGCCATTTTTCTATTTTCCGCCATTAAGATCCACATGCCAAATTTCAAAGAAATCGGTTGAACGGGTTCCACACCATGTCATTTTCAAAATTTGTAGGCGTGGCAGTGGGCGGGTCCACTATTGATTATAGTCCGCCATTTTTCTATTTTCCGCCATTAAGATCCACATGCCAAATTTCAAAGAAATCGGTATGAACGGGTTTCACACCATGTCATTTTCAAAATTTGTAGGCGTGGCAGTGGGCGGGTCCACCTATTGATTATAGTCCGCCATTTTTCTATTTTCCGCATTAAGATCCACATGCCAAATTTCAAATAAATCGGTTGAACGGGTTCCACACCATGTCATTTTCAAAATTTGTAGGCGTGGCAGTGGGCGGGTCCACTATTGATTATAGTCCGCCATTTTTCTATTTTCCGCCATTAAGATCCACATGCCAAATTTCAAAGAAATCGGTTGAACGGGTTCCACACCATGTCATTTTCAAAATTTGTAGGCGTGGCAGTGGGCGGGTCCACTATTGATTATAGTCCGTCATTTTTCTATTTTCCGCCATTAAGATCCACATGCCAAATTTCAAAGAAATCGGTTGAACGGGTTTCACACCATGTCATTTTCAAAATTTGTAGGCGTGGCAGTGGGCGGGTCCACTATTGATTATAGTCCGTCATTTTTCTATTTTCCGCCATTAAGATCCACATGCCAAATTTCAAAGAAATCGGATTGAACGGGTTTCCACACCATTTCATTTTCAAAATTTGTAGGCGTGGCAGTGGGCGGGTCCACTATTGATTATAGTCCGTCATTTTTCTATTTTCCGCCATTAAGATCCACATGCCAAATTTCAAAGAAATCGGATTGAACGGGTTCCACACCATGTCATTTTCAAAAATTTGTAGGCGTGGCAGTGGGCGGGTCCACTATTGATTATAGTCCGCCATTTTTCTATTTTCCGCCATTAAGATCCACATGCCAAATTTCAAAGAAATCGGTTGAACGGTTTCACACCATGTCATTTTCAAAATTTGTAGGCGTGGCAGTGGGCGGGTCCACTATTGATTATAGTCCGTCATTTTTCTATTTTCCGCCATTAAGATCCACATGCCAAATTTCAAAGAAATCGGTTGAACGGGTTCCACACCATGTCATTTTCAAAATTTGTAGGCGTGGCAGTGGGCGGGTCCACTATTGATTATAGTCCGTCATTTTTCTATTTTCCGCCATTAAGATCCACATGCCAAATTTCAAAGAAATCGGTTGAACGGGTTCCACACCATGTCATTTTCAAAATTTGTAGGCGTGGCAGTGGGCGGGTCCACTATTGATTATAGTCCGCCATTTTTCTATTTTCCGCCATTAAGATCCACATGCCAAATTTCAAAGAAATCGGTTGAACGGGTTCCACACCATGTCATTTTCAAAATTTGTAGGCGTGGCAGTGGGCGGGTCCACTATTGATTATAGTCCGTCATTTTTCTATTTTCCGCCATTAAGATCCACATGCCAAATTTCAAAGAAATCGGATTGAACGGGTTCCACACCATGTCATTTTCAAAATTTGTAGGCGTGGCAGTGGGCGGGTCCACTATTGATTATAGTCCGCCATT
The DNA here is from genome assembly GCA_017309665.1 of Coelopa frigida. Lineage (NCBI taxonomy): Eukaryota > Metazoa > Arthropoda > Insecta > Diptera > Coelopidae > Coelopa > Coelopa frigida. The sequence continues at coordinate 13,439 of JAFDUT010000509.1, forward strand.
TTTCTATTTTCCGCCATTAAGATCCACATGTCCAAATTTCAAAGAAATCGGTTGAACGGGTTTCACACCATGTCATTTTCAAAATTTGTAGGCGTGGCAGTGGGCGGGTCCACTATTGATTATAGTCCGCCATTTTTCTATTTTCCGCCATTAAGATCCACATGCCAAATTTCAAAAAAATCGGTTGAACGGGTTGCACACCATGTCATTTTCAAAATTTGTAGGCGTGGCAGTGGGCGGGTCCACTATTGATTATAGTCCGTCATTTTTCTATTTTCCGCCATTAAGATCCACATGCCAAATTTCAAAGAAATCGGGATGAACGGGTTTCACACCATGTACATTTTCAAAATTTTAGGCGTGGCAGTGGGCAGGTCCACTATTGATTATAGTCCGCCATTTTTCTATTTTCCGCCATTAAGATCCACATGTCAAATTTCAAAGAAATCGGTTGAACGGGTTTCACACCATGTCATTTTCAAAATTAGTAGGCGTGGCAGTGGGCTGGTCCACTATTGATTATAGTCGGTCATTTTTCTATTTTCCGCCATTAAGATCCACATGTCAAATTTCAAAGAAATCGGTTGAACGGGTTTCACACCATGTCATTTTCAAAATTTGTAGGCGTGGCAGTGGGCGGGTCCACTATTGATTATAGTCCGCCATTTTTCTATTTTCCGCCATTAAGATCCACATGCCAAATTTCAAAGAAATCGATTGAACGGGTTTCACACCATGTCATTTTCAAAATTTGTAGGCGTGGCAGTGGGCGGGTCCACTATTGATTATAGTCCGCCATTTTTCTATTTTCCGCCATTAAGATCCACATGCCAAATTTCAAAAAATCGGTTGAACGCGTTGCACACCATGTCATTTTCAAAATTTGTAGGCGTGGCAGTGGGCGGGTCCACTATTGATTATAGTCCGTCATTTTTCTATTTTCCGCCATTAAGATCCACATGCCAAATTTCAAAGAAATCGGTTGAACGGGTTTCACACCATGTCATTTTCAAAATTTGTAGGCGTGGCAGTGGGCAGGTCCACTATTGATTATAGTCCGCCATTTTTCTATTTTCCGCCATTAAGATCCACATGTCAAATTTCAAAGAAATCGGTTGAACGGGTTTCACACCATGTCATTTTCAAAATTTAGTAGGCGTGGCAGTGGGCTGGTCCACTATTGATTATAGTCCGTCATTTTTCTATTTTCCGCCATTAAGATCCACATGCCAAATTTCAAAAAAATCGGTTGAACGCGTTGCACACCATGTCATTTTCAAAATTTGTAGGCGTGGCAGTGGGCGGGTCCACTATTGATTATAGTCCGTCATTTTTCTATTTTCCGCATTAAGATCCACATGCCAAATTTCAAAGAAATCGGTTGAACGGGTTCCACACCATGTCATTTTCAAAATTTGTAGGCGTGGCAGTGGGCGGGTCCACTATTGATTATAGTCCGTCATTTTTCTATTTTCCGCCATTAAGATCCACATGCCAAATTTCAAAAAAATCGGTTGAACGGGTTCCACACCATGTCATTTTCAAAATTTGTAGGCGTGGCAGTGGGCGGGTCCACTATTGATTATAGTCCGCCATTTTTCTATTTTCCGCCATTAAGATCCACATGCCAAATTTCAAAGAAATCGGTTGAACGGGTTTCACACCATGTCATTTTCAAAATTTGTAGGCGTGGCAGTGGGCGGGTCCACTATTGATTATAGTCCGCCATTTTTCTATTTTCCGCCATTAAGATCCACATGCCAAATTTCAAAAAAATCGGTTGAACGGGTTCCACACCATGTCATTTTCAAAATTTTTAGGCGTGGCAGTGGGCGGGTCCACCTATTGATTATAGTCCGTCATTTTTCTATTTTCCGCCATTAAGATCCACATGCCAAATTTCAAAGAAATCGGATTGAACGGGTTTCACACCATGTCATTTTCAAAATTTGTAGGCGTGGCAGTGGGCGGGTCCACTATTGATTATAGTCCGCCATTTTTCTATTTTCCGCCATTAAGATCCACATGCCAAATTTCAAAGAAATCGGTTGAACGGGTTCCACACCATGTCATTTTCAAAATTTTTAGGCGTGGCAGTGGGCGGGTCCACTATTGATTATAGTCCGCCATTTTTCTATTTTCCGCCATTAAGATCCACATGCCAAATTTCAAAAAATCGGTTGAACGGGTTCCACACCATGTCATTTTCAAAATTTTTAGGCGTGGCAGTGGGCGGGTCCACTATTGATTATAGTCCGCCATTTTTCTATTTTCCGCTATTAAGATCCACATTCCAAATTTCAAAGAAATCGGTTGAACGGGTTCCACACCATGTCATTTTCAAAATTTGTAGGCGTGGCAGTGGGCGGGTCCACTATTGATTATAGTCCGCCATTTTTCTATTTTCCGCCATTAAGATCCACATGCCAAATTTCAAAGAAATCGGTTGAACGGGTTACACACCATGTCATTTTCAAAATTTGTAGGCGTGGCAGTGGGCGGGTCCACTATTGATTATAGTCCGCCATTTTTCTATTTTCCGCCATTAAGATCCACATGCCAAATTTCAAAAAATCGGTTGAACGGGTTTCACACCATGTCATTTTCAAAATTTGTAGGCGTGGCAGTGGGCGGGTCCACTATTGATTATAGTCCGTCATTTTTCTATTTTCCGCCATTAAGATCCACATGCCAAATTTCAAAGAAATCGGTTGAACGGGTTTCACACCATGTCATTTTCAAAATTTGTAGGCGTGGCAGTGGGCGGGTCCACTATTGATTATAGTCCGTCATTTTTCTATTTTCCGCCATTAAGATCCACATGCCAAATTTCAAAGAAATCGGATGAACGGGTTTCACACCATGTCATTTTCAAAATTTGTAGGCGTGGCAGTGGGCGGGTCCACTATTGATTATAGTCCGTCCATTTTTCTATTTTCCGCCATTAAGATCCACATTCCAAATTTCAAAGAAATCGGTTGAACGGGTTTCACACCATGTCATTTTCAAAATTTGTAGGCGTGGCAGTGGGCGGGTCCACTATTGATTATAGTCCGCCATTTTTCTATTTTCCGCCATTAAGATCCACATGCCAAATTTCAAAAAAATCGGTTGAACGGGTTCCACACCATGTCATTTTCAAAATTTGTAGGCGTGGCAGTGGGCGGGTCCACTATTGATTATAGTCCGTCATTTTCTATTTTCCGCCATTAAGATCCACATGCCTAATTCAAAGAAATCGGTTGAACGGGTTTCACATCATTTCATTTTCAAAATTTGTAGGCGTGGCAGTGGGCAGGTCCACTATTGATTATAGTCTGTCATTTTTCTATTTTCTGCCATTAAGATCCACATGCCAACTTTCAAAGAAATCGGTTGAACGGGTTTCACACCATGTCATTTTCAAAATTTGTAGGCGTGGCAGTGGGCGGGTCCACTATTGATTATAGTCCGTCATTTTTCTATTTTCCGCCATTAAGATCCACATGCCAAATTTCAAAGAAATCGGATGAACGAATTCCACACCATGACATTTTCAAAATTTTAGGCGTGGCAGTGGGCAGGTCCACTATTGATTATAGTCCGTCATTTTTCTATTTTCCGCCATTAAGATCCACATGTCAAATTTCAAAAAAATCGGTTGAACGGGTTTCACACCATGTCATTTTCAAAATTTGTAGGCGTGGCAGTGGGCGGGTCCACTATTGATTATAGTCCGTCATTTTTCTATTTTCCGCCATTAAGATCCACATGCCAAATTTCAAAAAATCGGTTGAACGGGTTTCACACCATGTCATTTTCAAAATTTGTAGGCGTGGCAGTGGGCGGGTCCACTATTGATTATAGTCCGTCATTTTTTATTTTCCGCCATTAAGATCCACATGCCAAATTTCAAAGAAATCGGTTGAACGGGTTCCACACCATGTCATTTTCAAAATTTTGGCGTGGCAGTGGGCGGGTCCACTATTGATTATAGTCCGCCATTTTTTCTATATTTCTATTTTTTCAAAATTTGTAGGCGTGGCAGTGGGCGGGTCCACTATTGATTATAGTCCGCATTTTTCTATCCGCCATTAAGATCCACATGCCAAATTTCAAAAAATCGGTTGAACGGGTTCCACCATGTCATTTTCAAAATTTGTAGGCGTGGCAGTGGGCGGGTCCACTATTGATTATAGTCCGTCATTTTTCTATTTTCCGCCATTAAGATCCACATGCCAAATTTCAAAGAAATCGGTTGAACGGGTTTCACATCATTTCATTTTCAAAATTTGTAGGCGTGGCAGTGGGCGGGTCCACTATTGATTATAGTCCGTCATTTTTCTATTTTCCGCCATTAAGATCCACATGCCAAATTTCAAAGAAATCGGTTGAACGGGTTTCACACCATGTCATTTTCAAAATTTGTAGGCGTGGCAGTGGGCGGGTCCACTATTGATTATAGTCCGTCATTTTTCTATTTTCCGCCATTAAGATCCACATGCCAAATTTCAAAGAAATCGGTTGAACGGGTTTCACACCATGTCATTTTCAAAATTTGTAGGCGTGGCAGTGGGCGGGTCCACTATTGATTATAGTCCGTCATTTTTCTATTTTCCGCTCATTAAGATCCACATGCCAAATTTAAAGAAATCGGATTGAACGGGTTCCACACCATGTCATTTTCAAAATTTTTAGGCGTGGCAGTGGGCGGGTCCACTATTGATTATAGTCCGCCATTTTTCTATATTTCTATTTTTTCAAAATTTGTAGGCGTGGCAGTGGGCGGGTCCACTATTGATTGTAGCCCGCATTTTTCCATTATCCGCCATTAAGATCCACATGCCAAATTTCAAAAAAATCGGTTGAACGGGTTCCACACCATGTCGTTTTCAAAATTTGTAGGCGTGGCAGTGGGCGGGTCCACTATTGATTATAGTCCGTCATTTTTCTATTTTCCGCCATTAAGATCCACATGCCAAATTTCAAAGAAATGGGATGAAGGGGTTTCACACCATGTCATTTTCAAAATTTGTAGGCGTGGCAGTGGGCGGGTCCACTATTGATTATAGTCCGCCATTTTTCCATTTTCCGCTATTAAGATCCACATTCCAAATTTCAAAGAAATCGGTTGAACGGGTTTCCACACCATGTCATTTTCAAAATTTGTAGGCGTGGCAGTGGGCGGGTCCACTATTGATTATAGTCCGCATTTTTCTATTTTCCGTCATTAAGATCCACATGCCAAATTTCAAAGAAATCGGTTGAACGGGTTTCACACCATGTCATTTTCAAAATTTGTAGGCGTGGCAGTGGGCGGGTCCACTATTGATTATAGTCCGTCATTTTTCTATTTTCCGCCATTAAGATCCACATGCCAAATTTCAAAGAAATCGGTTGAACGGGTTCCACACCATGTCATTTTCAAAATTTGTAGGCGTGGCAGTGGGCGGGTCCACTATTGATTATAGTCCGTCATTTTTCTATTTTCCGCCATTAAGATCCACATGCCAAATTTCAAAGAAATCGGTTGAACGGGTTTCACATCATTTCATTTTCAAAATTTGTAGGCGTGGCAGTGGGCGGGTCCACTATTGATTATAGTCCGTCATTTTTCTATTTTCCGCCATTAAGATCCACATGCCAAATTTCAAAGAAATCGGTTGAACGGGTTTCACATCATTTCATTTTCAAAATTTGTAGGTGTGGTAGTGGGCGGGTCCACTATTGATTATAGTCCGTCATTTTTCTATTTTCCGCCATTAAGATCCACATGCCAAATTTAAAGAAATAGGATGAACGAATTCCACACCATGACATTTTCAAAATTTTTAGGCGTGGCAGTGGGCAGGTCCACTATTGATTATAGTCCGCCATTTTTGCATTTTCCGCTATTAAGATCCACATTCCAAATTTCAAAGAAATCGGTTGAACGGGTTCCACACCATGTCATTTTCAAAATTTTTAGGCGTGGCAGTGGGCGGGTCCACTATTGATTATAGTCCGCCATTTTTCTATATTTCTATTTTTTCAAAATTTGTAGGCGTGGCAGTGGGCGGGTCTACTATTGATTGTAGCCCGCATTTTTCCATTATTCGCCATTAAGATCCACATGCCAAATTTCAAAAAAATCGGTTGAACGGGTTTCCACACCATGTCGTTTTCAAATTTGTAGGCGTGGCAGTGGGCGGGTCCACTATTGATATAGTCCGTCATTTTTCTATTTTCCGCCATTAAGAATCCACCTGCCAAATTTAAAGAAATCGGTTGAACGGGTTTCACACCATGTCATTTTCAAAATTTGTAGGCGTGGCAGTGGGCGGGTCCACTATTGATTATGTCCGTCATTTTTCTATTTTCCGCCATTAAGATCCACATGCCAAATTTCAAAGAAATCGGTTGAACGGGTTCACATCATTCACATCATTTCATTTCAAAAATTTGTAGGCGTGG
>JAFDUT010000510.1:0-19865 GCA_017309665.1 Coelopa frigida
TCTCTCTCTCTCTCTCTCTCCCGTCTCGCTCCCTCTTTGATATGACTCGCTCTTTCTTCTAACGCTTGCCGTTCGTATTGTTCCCGTTCTTGTTGTTATTGTTTATGTTTATTGCTTGAGTATTAAAAACATACTTTTGGGGAAATTTACAATACAAAAACTTCCCACATCAAGCACACATACACACACGCACACTTACCCACGTCGCCGTAGTCGTCATCATTGTCGAGCGCCATTTTGTTTGGCAGAGTGCTGGCAACAACAACAAGAACAACAAGAACTCTCCCTTCCACACATGAGTTCGCAACGAGGCTAAATGATGAGGCTCTCGTGAGGGTTTCTGAAGGCTTAGCGAAAATCATAATTTTTAATATTTCCCTTATGCTTTCATTTATCATCTCGTGTGGTTGCGTGGGCCCGGCCGAGAGAGGGGCGGATGCGGCGGAGATTGACGGTGCTTATGAGTTGTGAGAGAGGGCGGCAGATCGTAGATGAGCTGGACTACACTGAATAAAAAATAATATAAAAATAATAATAAGAAGCAAATAATGAGCCCGAGGACGAGTTGAATGGAGTCTCTTGAGATTTCCTCTCCCGGGATAATCAGCATCGAGCTCTTCTCCTTTCATCGACTCAAGAGATTTCCCAAAAAAAAGTCCAGCTAATTGACTCAATTTAATTTTCAATGATAGTACAAATTTTTCTTCCTTCTTTTTCAGAGAGAATGTTGGAATTTCTTAGCATTTCTTCAGTGCATTTGCCGGTAGAGCCTCCATTATTTGTGTTGGAATATCAAATATGCACAACTTACTACTTATAACATTCCACTGTCCACATTTAATATCTATTTACCTGTTGTTTTTGTATAGTGTATTCATTTTTCTCTATGAAACAAATCTTCACTTCATTCTCATCTGTGCTACGAAACACACGTCAAATATTTTATCAATAAATTAATATTCTTTTTGTTGAAAACTTTCTTGTGTAATTTATTGGATCCCCAACCTCAAACAGGTTATGGGCCCAGAGGAATAATTGGCCGATCAGGATAAGTTGAATTTAATCAAGAAGAGTTATTCAAGAAAAATTTGAATTTTGAGGTTTGAATTTGGAAGAAAAATGGCGTCGCACTCAAGTACGATTAAGGCACTCACGAAGGACAACTACGATACGTGGGTGATGCAAATAGAGGCTGTTATGGTTAAAAATGGCTCCTGGAAGTACATAAGCGAAATAAAGCCGTCTGCACCGGAAGCCCTTGTGAAGTGGCAAGATGAAGAAGCTAAGGCGAAGGCAGATCTGGTCATAGCAATTGATTCAAGTCTATTGCGTTTAGTTAAAGGTTTGACCACTGCAAAAGAAGTCTGGGAGCGGTTGAAGTCAGAATTTGCGTCGACAGGACCAGTAAAAAAGGCAAGTTTACTAAAACGTGTTTGCAACATATAAAATGTCCGAAAGTGGCGATTTAAGGGTGCACTTGATGGAGTTTTTTTGATGCTGTAGCTCAACTTGCGTCAATGAGTATTGATATTCATCCAGAATTACTTTCAATACTGTTGCTAAATGGTCTACCAGAAAGTTTTGAAGTTTTTCGATGTGCTATTGAGTCTAGAGACACTGTCCCGAAGCCAGAAATTTTAAGAGAAAAAATAATCGAAGAATTTGAGGTACGTAGTCAACGTCAGAGCGACAATAATTCCGAAGCGATGTGGGCTGGTCGAGTTTCTGGTCAAGTACGAAATTATTCAAAATTTAATCAAAAGAGAGAAAATAAGCAAGGCTCAAAACAGCATAGTTTTTCCAATTATAATATGCAAAAAACCTTCAAATACAAATGTTTCAGATGTCATCAACAAGGACACAAATCTTCTGAATGTCCGAAAAAAGGGCAATTTCATGAGTCGTCATCAAGGGCTGAGGTGAAGAAAAATGAAGATGCGTTCTGTGTGAATGTTGTAAATGAAGCATTCCTGCGAAAAATTTTGATGGTGAAAGTTGGTGTTTGGACAGTGGGTGTACATCTCACATGTGCAAAGATAAAAATTTGTTCATAAGTCCTCCAGAAAATGTATCAAACAATAAATTACTTTTGGCAAGTAATGCCTGTGCAGATGTAAATGCTAAAGGTACTGCAAAAATTACTACTACAGATGGCCGGACCAACAGATCGGTAAATTATATGATACTTTGTTAGTAGAAAATTTGAGAACAACTTATTGTCGGTTGCGAAGATAACAGATCATAACAATACGGTGACCTTCAAGAAAATGAAGCAATTGTTCACGATGCAGAGGGAAATGTTAAGTTAATTGCGAATCGTATTGGAAATTTATACTTTGTACGTGAAGGCTTAGAAGAGGCGAAAAGAGCTGAAATAAGTGAAAGTACTGCGAGTATGGAGATTTGGCATCGACGATTAGGACATCTAAATGAAAAGGATATGTTGAATATTGTGAAGAACAAGGTTGCAGTTGGCATCAAGATTGCAGATAAAATGTTAAAATCATGTGATGTGTGCTTGCGTGGAAAGATGGTTGCAAAACCATTCCCCCAGAAGTCGAATAGACGATCAGAGCTACTCGATATCGTGCACTCAGATGTTTGGGGGCCATCAAGAACAAGTACATTTCGAAATGCAAGATACTTTGTAACTTTTATTGATGACAAGAGCAGGTGGTGCGAGGTTTTCTTTATGAGAATAAAAACGAGGTTTTTGATGCGTTTAAAGAATTTAAAGCACGTATGGAAACTCAATCGGGTATAAAAATTAAATGTTTAATGTCAGATAATGGCCGTGAGTATTGTAACACTAAATTTGATGAGTATTTAAAGAAACATGGCATCAAGAGACGTTTGACTATTCCTCATACTCCACAGCAAAATGGTGTTGCAGAGCGCAAAAATAGAACTCTGGTGGATATGACACGTTGTTTGTTGTTGCAATCTGGTTTAAGTAACAAGTTTTGGGCAGAGGCATTATCGACTGCAAATTATCTAAGAAATCGTTGCCCAACAGCAATATTAGATGGACGAACACCTTACGAGTCTTGGAACGGAACTTTGCCAGATGTAAGCAACTTAAAAGTTTTTGGTGCGAAATCGTATGTTTTGGACAAAACTCCAGGAAAAGGAAAACTTGCTGCTCGATCAAAGGTTGGTACAATGGTTGGTTATTCAGAAGAGTCTAAAGGATATCGAATTTGGATTGAATCTGAGGAGAAGATAGTTATAGCTAAAGATATACACTTCTTGGAAGACACCATATCTGATCAAACAACAATCAAAATTAATTCTGAAATAATACCTGATGTTGAAATACCAATGAGTACTACCGAAATAATTGAAGATCTTAATGAAGATTCACAAATGTTAATATGGTTAATACAAATTTAAATGCGGATGTGCCGAATTGTGAAGGAAGAAAAATTTATCAAACAAGATCTGTAACTAGAGCACAAAATTTAAATAATCAGAACAGAAACTCAGAATGTGAAAATTCCGATGATGAAGATTTTCTTGATGCTTCAGATGATGTAGCTGCAATGATGATTGAAAACATGAATAACATTTGCACCCAAGAAGCTTTAGTTGGAAAGGATGCATTGAAATGGTTTCAAGCACTCGCTACAGAGGTAAGAGGTTTGATTAAAAGTAAAACATGGACACTAGTAAATCGCCCAGTAAACAGAAATGTAATTACTTCAAAAATTGTTTTACGAAATAAAATTAATTCTGATGGAACCTTAGAGCGTAGAAAAGCACGAATAGTTGCCAGAGGTTTTTCGCAGCGCCAAGGAATAGATTTCTTCGAAACATTCGCTCCAGTTACTCGTCTTGACTCTGTACGACTCCTGATGGCTTTAGCGGCACGAGAGGGTCTTGAAGTATACCAATTAGATGTAGTAGCAGCGTTTCTCAATGGTGATCTCGAAGAAGAATTTCATGGAAGTACCTGATTTTATGCAAGAAACCTTGAAGCTAATAATAGATGAAGATGGTAATGAAAGTCAAATGGGAAAGGAAGCGATCAAAATGCTTCGAGAATTAAATGAAGGAGATAAGGTATGTCAATTGAATAAAGCTTTATATGGTCTGAAACAAGCAGGACGTCAATGGAACAAAAGGGTTGATAAAGTTCTTCAAGATCTTGGGTTAACTCCTGCTTCAAATGATTCATGCTTATATTATATTAATAACGAAACAGAGTTTACAGTTCTGGTGATTTACGTTGATGATATTCTGTATATGTCAAGCAATCAAGAAAGGTTAGATCACATTAAAGAAGGTTTGTCGAAATCGTTTGAGATTAAGATCTTGGTCGAGCTAAAACATGCTTGGGAATAGAGATTAGACAAATGGACTATAAAATTGAACTAAGTCAACGTAAATATGTAAAAGATTTACTTATCAGATTGGAATGGAAGAATCAAAATCAGTTAACACTCCAAGTGAATCTAGATCAAAATTACAAATGGGCATGCGTCGAGACAAGAATAATCTAAAGGAAAACCGTATCGTGAGTTAGTTTTTGCCGAAATTTGTATCAAGTAAAACGGGAAAATGGCTCACAATCCCCTGGATAAGATCCATGCCCTCGACGAAATCGAGAAAGAAATTATATTGTGTCTCCAAAGCGCAGGTATTTTCATTAATCCCCAATTATTATAGGAGCAATAAATGAATGTATTATTGTATTATCCAGGACAAGCTCTGCAAGAGCTGAGCAAGGAGAAGTCCTCGCAGAAGAACGCCGAAACACAAACCCAGCAGTTCCTCAAATCCCTGTCCAACGTGGAATCGAAACTCAGCGAACAGATCAACTATCTCACCCAGGTGTCGACGGGCCAACCGCACGAGGGCTCCGGCTATGCGTCCGCCAAGGTGCTCCAGATGGCCTGGCATCGTATCCAACACGTCCGCTCGCGAGTGCGCGAACTGGAAGAGTCGAAGGCCAAGTATTCGCATGCGGCGCGGCAGCAACAACAGCAGCGCCAGCAACAACATGCCCAACAGCAGGCTGCAGCTGCCCAGCAACAACAACAGCAGCAGCAACAACAACAACAAGCGGTTCAACAAATGCAGCAGCAGCAACAACATCTGGGACAGGATGCGGCGCCAGGAGCTGGCGGGGGTGGCGACGTGAATATGGTGCAACAGGGCATGGGCGGAAATTGAAGTGAAGTCAGGTCTGAAGTAGATCATAACTTAGTTGTAAGCAATGGAAAGTAAATGGAAATTCGTGTGTAGTCCATAATTTGCGTTTATTTTCAACTTAGTTAAACTTGTCTTAAAACTAACTCAGATCCTTCTTAGACTCCTCAGTAGTCGCACTTGCTTTCTGTCCCACCCCAAAGTAATTGTTTTCGCAAACGAAGCGCACACACTGAAGCAGCACATTTCGCTCGTGTCGGATGTCAGGTTCGAGCAGTTTCTCCAGCATCGTGTTCTGCTTGCGGAGACGTGCCTTCCTGTAGTCCAGCCCTGACTTTAGTTTTCGTTGGCGTGGCCTTTGCGCAGAGTTCTCGAGTTTCTGTCGTTTGCGTGGCGGCTCAGTTTTAACCGGAAGATCAGGGATGTTCGATGATTTGGCAATTGGGGCTTCGTCCGGAGCGTCGTCTGAAGCTGCTCCCTTTTCCGTTGTGTCTTCTTGTGCTTCTACAGCTTCGCCAATGGATTTATTCCCAGATGAATCTTTGCTAATACTTGTCTCTGTTGTAGTCTTTGGTGTAGAATCCTCTTGCGAGTGTTTGTTTGTCGACCAGGCTTTATCTGCATATCTGATTCCTTTGTATCCATGTGTTCTTCGCGTATTTCTGTTTGCTTCGGTATCTTCTTCCGCCTCGTCTCCGTCAGTGTGATGTTCATTGTTGTCACTTTCGTTGTCTTCATCGTCATCAGAACCATACATTCCCAATAAGTTCGTCAACACATTCGTCACCTTCTCCGCCTGCTTCTTCTTCGGATGCAAGTGTTTATAGTCTTTGAGCTTAGCGGTGCCTCTAAACATGGGAACTCCATCACAGGCGGTTTCCTCCACTTCCTCCGATTTCTCTTTGATTTCTGGTTCCACCTTCTTGACTTCCTGCTTATGTTGGGCCTGTTTTCTGCTTGAGCATTTTTCGCTTTCTTTCTTCGCATATTCCGATTGGCGTTTCTCTTCTTTCTGCTATCTGGCGTTTCCTTCTGGTTTAACTGAACCTCGTCTGCCGGCTTTTATTAAAGCTCTATCGCCCTGAGCCTCTTCTGCTGCTGCCTTTTTATTAAAAGCTCTTTCGCCCTTCACCATTTTGGCCCGGTCCTCGCGCTTCCCGAAGCGACTCTTACTCGCCTCCAATCGTTCGCCACGCTTCTGTCGTTGCTCCTGAGCCTTGCGTCTCATTTCCACATTCGCCACCGTCGGATATCTGAAAGGAAGTATTATTATAATATCATCCATCACTGTGAGATTGCGTCCTCCAACCTCTTTTTGCGCTCCTCCCTCCAGGCGGCGATCTCCTCCGGAGTACTGAGTTTCTTGGCCATGTCGAACACACCCGACGAGTGCAGCGCCACCACATGTTTGTCCATGACGCTCGGGTGGCCGCGGTACGTGCAGCCATCGATTTCGCAACGCTGGTGCTGGGCCTTGTGGCGCTGAAGTCCTCCTCCGAATGCAGTTCCATTTCGCAGGCTTCGCAGAATTGTGGCTCACTGGGTTTGCTGCTTGGTGGAGGTGCCGCCTAATAAAAACCCGCCTTGGTTAACAAGTGAAGCGAAAGGAAAGACAACTGGTACTCACGGTCTGGGAGTTGAGGAATTTTGCTGGCACTGTGGTACCGCGTGGTCCGTACATCGGAGGCGGCTGCTTGCTCCTGGGCAGCAGCGTCATCCCGGATGGTGTCAGGAAGTGGGGTTTCACACTGGCGGCAGCTGCATTTGTTTATTGAAATTTGGCGGTGGTAACGCGAATTTCGAGGATTTCTCCATTTTCCTGCCTAGGAAAAATGTGGAATTTTTGTTTGAATTTCCAAATTGTTTACATGCGTGCTCGCGGACTGTCACTTTTTGTTATGGCTCGATATTCACCATTCACGTGTGTCAGATCAGCTGATTGGCGTCTCGCATAGTTTGTCGAGCACTGTAGTCTTGGCTTGTGTGTATGGGGATTTGCGTGGTTGGCACCGCTGCTGCCGGCCATTTTCTCTTTTTGCTTTGGTGCGTCATTTGTGAGCAGGGATGCCACGCAGACTATTTTGAGTGTGGTGTAAAAGTGAAGTGTTTTTGTTGAACTTTAGAACCAAGAACCCTAACATTTTGCTGAGCAAAAATAATGTTTTCACAGTATAATTTCACAAGAAACATAATTTCGAATATAAATTTCGCTTCTGCTCCCAAAAGTGTCTGCTAGCCAATATGAAGTGTTTCACAAAAAAGTGGAGTGGCGTAGTGTTTCGATCAAAGTGTAGTAAAACTCTTCGATTGAAGTGACGTCGACAACCCTGTTGTGCATTCTTCATTCCAACGTGTTTCATCGCTTGTGGTTGCGCACGTGTTTTTTTGTGAATTTTCGCTAGATTTCCTGAATTTAAAGGTAATTTTCATCACATCCCGACATTTCCGCAATAACCAAACGCTTCCCGCAGTCCTTCGCACACTCACCATGGCCGATGTTTGCACGAAACCCGCCGAGGAGGCCACCAAAGTCGACGCCGCGGAGGAAGCGAAAGAGGAGGAGGCACCCGTTGCCGCCGAAACCGCAAAAGCAGAGGAAGCCGCCGCCGCCGATGGAGAAGCAGCGCCCTCGAAGTTGGAGGCCGACATCATCCGCCAGTTGGAGTACTATTTCGGCGACGCCAACCTCAATCGCGACAAGTTCATGTTGGAGACCATCGCCAAGGACGAGGAAGGCTGGGTGCCACTCACCGTTTTGCTCACGTTCAAGCGCCTCTCCTCGCTCAGCACAGACCCCGAGGTCATCGTCAATGCCCTGGTGAAGTCCGACGAAGGCCTGATCGAAATCAGCGACGACAAGCAGAAGTTGCGCCGCCACCCCGAGCGCCCCATTCCGGAGCACAACGAGGAGCGTCGCAAGGAGATCATGTCGCGCACAGCGTATGCCAAAGGATTCCCCCTCGACACCGACATCTCGCAGCTAATTGAATTCTTCAACCCATACGTGAAGGTCGTGAACATCACCATGCGCAAATACCTCGATAAGGCCAGCAAGGAATACAAATTCAAGGGCAGTGTTTTCGTCACCTTCGAGAAGAAGGAGCAGACCCAGGACTTCATTGAGAAGGAGAAGGTGGGTTTCGTTCAAAAACCGCTTGAGACCTTGGTTTCTAAGTTGGTTCAAATACCGCTTGAGACCTTGATTTCTAAAATGTATGGAATTTTTAGGTTGTCTACCAGGACCGCGAACTTGTGCGCAAGTGGCAGGAGATCTATCTGAATGAGAAGAAAGAGGAGATGAAGAGCAAGTCGAAGAAGAAGGCCAAGGTCGAGGAGGAGAAGTTGCAGCTGCCCAAGGGCACGGTTCTGTTCTTCGAAGGCGCCACCGACACCGTGACGCGCGAGGTTCTGCGCGAAGCTGTGGAGAAGGTGGAGGGCGACTGGGAAATCGCCTACGTCGACTTCAGCAAGGGCGACAAGGAGGGACACATTCGTTTCCATCAGGAAAATTCCGCTGCTCTGTTCTTGGAGAAGTTGGAGAACAACAAGGTACTTGGGCGGATTCGGTTTTAATTGTTTAATGGTTGTTTAATGTCTTTTTAACTACAGTTGAAGCTCTCTGTCGACGATGTTGAATTGACACTGCGCACCCTGACGGAGGAGGAGGAGAAGACTTTCCTGGACAAGGCGGTGGAGCAGATGAAGAATCGCCGCAACCACCAGAATAAACACAAGGGCGGCCATCATCATGGCAATCGCAAGCGCCGTGGCGGCCACGAAAACCGCAACGACGAGAAAAAGAAGAAGTCCGACGATTAAATGGGATCGGGCAGCGCCCAACCTCTGCAGATGGGTTCACCCTGTCGTAATTAATCGTTGTAAATGTTATTTGAATTTCAGATGTAATTTTAAATCACCTAACAAAGTAACGCATTACTTGTTCAATACCAATTGAATTACTTGGACCCACTTACTTTTTATATTAATATTTTCTATTCTCCTACCTTACTTTGTATAAGTACTATATACATATAAACGCTTTTGTGAATATGGAGTTTGTCGTTTCGCATGGGAAAATTCGCAGCGAAAGGAATGAGAAGTGATTCCACATTATTTTTTACAAATATTCTCTTAAAATGTTAGGAATTTTTAGCGAGAGAAAAACCAAACGTAGCTGAAAACAACGTGAATGAATGTAAATTATTATAAAATTAATAATTGAACTGTTTTATTAAAAAATATATAAAACTGTAATTGAATAGTCTTCAATTAAAACCCAAACCTGTGGTGTTTCCATTGTTTATTTATATATATATATTTTATTCAACAATTTTACAATAATTTTACATCTTGTTCCTTAAAGACTTAAATAACTTATTGGAAATTGTGTTGATTTAAATAAATCTGCTTTTGGAAAGACTTTGACATGTTAAATACGAGAATACAAAATATATTTTTCAATTACGATTCCGAACTTAATTAATAAGTGAAAATAAAAAAGATACTAACTCGAGATAAATATTGTTGTTTAAATAAATTTAAATTTTCTTTAAACGTCTGCAACATTTATACAAACAGCGTCGTCTTCTATTCTAATATTCTTCATAGGTTTCAACAAATTCCGATTTCCCCTTCTACTCAAAGCACATTGGAACTTTAATTTCTCATTTCTAACTTCGGTTGGAAACGTCGATTACTTTCAACTACTTTAATATATATTTTACACATTGAGTAAAAGGTGCAATGGTTGATTCTATATCTGTAAATTGTAGAATATGATCTGTGCATTTTAAAATTGTTCTTTTTTTTTTGTTTCGGTCTCATACACATTTTTCTATTTG
The DNA here is from genome assembly GCA_017309665.1 of Coelopa frigida. Classification (NCBI taxonomy): domain Eukaryota; kingdom Metazoa; phylum Arthropoda; class Insecta; order Diptera; family Coelopidae; genus Coelopa; species Coelopa frigida. The sequence continues at coordinate 9,993 of JAFDUT010000510.1, forward strand.
AAACAACGAAACATGTTTTGGTTTTCTGGAATAGTTTTTGGTTGACTTAATTTGGATTTCTTTCGAGTGGTTTCAGCCGTGAGTCGGGATCAATGGACTCAAGAAAAATATGTGGTGATAGAAATTAATTTTTATTATTCTGCCTTTTTCGTTAGAATTTGACTTTTTTTATTTGGAATTTCGAAAGAACGGCGACGACGATCGATTTCGCTCGATTTGATTTCTTTCGATTCGCACCAGGCGCCGAGAATCAGCAGCAGGCAACAGACGATCGCTCCATTGATCTCTCTCTGTCGGCATTCTTTATCTCTCTCACTCTCCCGCAAAAACAATGCAGTGCACTCTCCCACACTGCACCAATTGGATCGCGAGTGGGGAAGCGAGAGCGGGTTGCCATCAGCACAAATTATAAAAAGGTAATGAAACAAAAGGAGGAAACTCAACAAATAAATAAAACAAAACGATTAAAGATTTTTGCATAATTCTATGTATATTTTGTATGATGGTATTTTGTGATTTTCAATTCTATTGTTGTTAATTTAAATTTAATTTAAAATTATAATTAATTCAATAATTATTCTGCGGAGTCTTTTGGAAAACAAAAGTGGAAGAAGAGTTTAAACAATAATTGTTACGTTTGTTTGTTTTTGTTTTGTAATTGTTTTATTTGTACAGTGTGTTTGTTTTATTTGTTAATGTATATTTGTGTTGTGAATTAAATGTAATTAATGTTTTAGTGTTAAATAATTGTACAGATTATATTTAAACTAAAAACTAAAAGAAACTATGAACTAAAATTGATATTAAGAACAAAAATCGTTTCGTTTGTTGTTATTCTTTTCATAGAAATGGAATATTTTTTTCACATTTAAAATATAATAGTTTTGTTTTTTTGTTTGTTTTTACAATCATAATAATAATACACGATACAATCTAAGGCATAATCGCAATAATAGTATTAATAAGAGTAATAATTATAATAATAATAGTGATAATGATGAATGTCGTAGTTAATAAATTAAGGATTTAGTTAATTCGTAGTTGGACAAAAATAACATAACAAATAAGTCGTAGTAAAACATCGAAAAATAACATTGAAAAAAAATATCGAAAAACTTAGCAAAATATCAACAAATTGTAGCATACAAAATTAATAATCAGTTAATGCATTAAACAGTTATTTGATAATAATATTATTATTAGTAGTTAGATTAAACAGTGCGTTTGTGGTTTCAAATGATCTCAAATCAAGCGAATGTTTGTCGAAAACAATCAACAAACCGTTAAATTTCATCTTTTAAAACGTCGATACTTTCACTCAAAAACCTTGAACAAATTTCCCGCATGAAACCCCGAAGAATTTCCGTCCGGAGATTTCAGAAAATCTCTCCTCGAACCTCGCAAAAGTTTTTGAGTAAAATCGGATGTAATTTGGGTCAAAAACATATGCAAGTTTTTTACACAAATCTTGCGGAATTTCTTGCAAAAATGTTCATTCAAGAAATGAGATGAGAATTATCTCTGAAAATCACTTTTTAAAATTTTCTGCTATCTAAAATTGAAAATCAGAAAATTTTGGTATTCTGAATGAAACGAAACTTTCCTTCTTTTCTTCCAAAAATCGTACTCAACACTAAAACGTTTTGAATCGTGATTTTTTTTTCTGCCTGTGAAACAAATTTCCGTTTCTCATCGCGAAAATCGTAATTTAAATTTAAATATGGTAAAATGTTTCAATAATGGTGGGGTGGCGTTCGATTTTTTAACTTAAACTATGCGAATATTTCCATCATCGTTTTTGTTTCTTTCTTTTCTTTTGCTTTGCATCTTCCAATAAATATGTACAAGTTTGATTCCAATTATTTGAGATTTCTTGAGCCAATCAATCGATCGACCACTCACTCGATCGATCCCACTCAACTCAACGGCTGAAATCACTCGACGCGAAGTCGCTCAGAGTCCATCCCGCTCACTCGCTTCACTTGTAGACTGGCGACAGATCGAGCGTCAGGTTCTGCAGCGCACGATTGCGCGCCGATGATCGCGTCTGCTTCGAGGAGCGCGTGATCTCCATCACGAGTCCCTTGCAGTCGTGGCACACGGGCACGATCTCGCCGCGAACGTTCTCCTTCTGGTCCTGGCCCAGCTGGGAGCCCGACGACGAGAGCGTGAAGGCGCGTGAGAACTTGCTTCTGAAACGAGGGAGGAACGAAGGAAATGAGTCAAAGTCAAATACACTAGTCGTCAATGTCACTCAGTGGCCAATGTCACTCACTTTCTGTCCAAGGTGCTCGAGTTCGAGTGCGGCCGCGCCGGGCTGTTGGCCGGAAGGCTGCGTGGTCCTTCCATGCTTCGCGACATGATGCTGATGTGTTTGTTGTTGGCGGTGGTGGCGGCGGCATTTGTTGTTGTTGTTGTCGTTGGCCTCATACCATTGTGCAGAGCATTCTCCTTGTTGTAGTTGTTATTGTTGCTGTTGTTGCTACTGCTGTTGTTGTAACCACCATTGGCAACTGAGTGGGAGGAACCAGCCACAACGACTCCAGCACCATTCGTAGAAGCAGATGCGGAGGACATCGTCATCATCATGGAAGCATCGTGAATGGCCTCGACCGCCTGCCCGGCCGGAGCGGAGGGCGCCACCAGCCCTGGGGTGCTCATGTTCGATCTTTGGTGTTTGGGGGACGAGGGAGCGCTGCCCACGGTGTTGCGAGTCTGGGTGGAGCAATTTGAAATTTAGTTTAGTCGATCAAGAATCTGATCATGTTGTGAATTCTCACCTTTCTTTCCGACTCAGAGCGCAGCAGCCGCTCGATGAGCGACTTGGGGAACGTCTCGTCCAGAATGTTGCCCGTCGACGATGAGTGCGTCTGGTGGGCGTGGTGCGAGGGCGAGGGGGTGCTCGATCCGGCGGGGCTCGCGAGCAGCGAGGGGGAGATCAGGACGAGCGGCACGTTGCGGAAGTGCTCGACGGGGAGCCGCATCTGGGGGGGAAGGAGAGAGAGAGAGAGAAAGTGATGAGTATTTGTTTGAGTGGGCGATTAAGTGAATGATCGAGTGGGGATTGAGTGGATGATCGATTGGGTGATTGAGTTGGTGTTTCAGTAGTCAATTGAATTGGTGTTTGAGTAGTCGATTGAATGAGTTTGGATGTTAAATTGAGTGTGTATTTGAATGGTCAATTGAGTGTGTAATTAAGTGTTCGATTGAATTGATGATGAGTAATTGATGTTGGTGTTCGATTGAGTGTGTATTTGAGTATTCGCTGTAGTGTTTCCTACCTTGGTGTAACACTTGGAGCACACGGTCCGCTGGCACAGCTTGCACTGGATGCCCCAGGGGCCGAAGATCGAGAATCTCGTCCGCAGGCACAGGAAGCAGACCTTGCGCTTTTCGACATCCTCCTTGACCCGCACGCCCACCGGCAGGCCCTCCAGCTCCGCCTTCGTCATGACCGAACGGATGTGCACGATCTCCTCCAGCGTGAGCGAGAGGCGATCGTCACCGCGTTCGTGCCAGGTCTTCTCATCGAGGAACGACTTCTTCCACGGGCCAACGGAGGATGACGAACGGCTGCAGTTGCTGCTGCCCACGTCGACGCTGGCGACGCTGCTGCCGCTGGGACTCTGAGAGCGTTTCAGTTGTGTTTGTTGTTGCTGCTGCTGCTGGAATTGAAGTTGTTGCTGCGTCGGCAAGCTGCTGTAGTTGTTGGGCTGTGGGGTGAGGTGAGGAAATGGGAAGGATTAGAATTCTCAATTCTCAGAAGAATTCTCTTGGAAAAAATGGACTCACCTGTGGTTTGATCGTTGCTGTTGGCGCTGTCTCCGCGTTCACGTCCGACTGGCGCGACTCGGGCCGCGAGGGGGGCATCGAGTGGGTCTCGTCGAAGTTGCTCTGGCAGCCGACGATAGTGTGTCGCCGCAGCGACGCTCGGCGCGACTCGCACTGCGTCGCGAGGTCGTAGGCTGGAGTGAGAAAGAGGTGTGAGTGAAACTGAGCTGAAACTCGAGTGCATCCAATCGAGTGGAATATTTTTTGTTGAGCGAGGAGACAAACAATGAGCGCGACATTTGGACAACATGGCGAACAGTCGGACAACATGACGAACAGAGAGAGAGAGAGAGAGAGAAATATAGAGAAAGAGCAAACGCATGACATGCGATTAGCGGGCGAAAGGAAAATTGCGAGAGCGCTAAGAGAATGGACGAATGAGCACACTGAGAAGACGGAGTTAGAATTTTGAGTGAATTTGAGTTATTATTCGATAGCTTAGAGTTAACTTAATGAGGTTATGTTTGAGGTGACTTTGAGTGGAGTCGGATCGATTGAGTGGATTTGAATGGACTGTGAGTGATGAGTGAGATGGCGCATGGGTTTTTGTTACAAAGCATGGGCGAAAATGAGGTCGAGCGGGCGTCATGACCACGCCCACTACGCCCACAAGCGAGAGATGAGTGAGAATGGCGGGAATGGCGTTGAGTTAAAGTTCGAGTATTAATAGTAATCAATAAGTAATCGGCAATATTTACATTCCAAAGCGTTGTCGAAGAACCTATGGTACTCATCCTCGGTATAAGTATCCTCTGATGCAGTGTTGCCATTGCGTCGTTTTCGGTTATTTCAGTTAGTGTTGTTTTTTTTTTGTTTTTTTGTTGGTTTAGTGCGCGATTACGTTTTCAATTACATTTGCATTAAGTGCATTCATTTTACGATTTGCCAAATGGAAAGTACAAACAGTTTTTTGTTAACGGTTATTTATTATCACAAATAAACCAAAAACTCTGACTCAAAAAGTATCAGACTCCGATATCATTAGAACTCAAAAAAAGGAGTAGGTTTTTCCAAAAGTAGTCGATTTAGAGTAGGATTAAAACAAAAACGCTTAATTTGAAATTAGATCAAATTAAATCACATGCAACATTGATTAATCTGCAATTTTCTCATTAAAACTATTTCGAGATTTCGCTTTGGTTGGCAAAAGTGTTTTTCTTCTTCTTGTTCTTCTTAAAACTAGGTGTCTCTACACAATTGTGACCGACTTCCTTTTCACATTCACCGTCACCTCCCTCCGTATGTGTGTGTGTGTGAGTGTTTAGAATATACATTTAAATACTAGTTGTTTTTTTGTTCTTGTGCTTCATTCTTATTTCCTTGCTAACTCCCATCAATTAAAACTACTTCGCCATAAAACCATTTAAATACCTTTGTCAATCAACCAAAATGTTTTCAACAAAACCAAATACAAAATAAGGAGCAGTGGGAGAAAAAGAAAAAACAAAATAAAAAATCAAATTAATATATAAATAAAATACACAACGCAAGAGAATGCAAACGCAAAACAAGGTCACAATATCGAAAGCAGCGTATCGAATTCGGTGTGGAATAATCAAACGAGAGAGAGAGAGTTCGTTGTCAGGTGGCAACACTTACTTGTTCGGCGAAGGACGCGCGTCGTCAGCGCCGCGGGCAGCTGGGCCGAGGGGGCGGCGGCAGTCGCCGCGGGCTCGTTCACCATATAGCCGCCGATCGGATAGGGTGGCATCTTCGGTTGCGAGCAGACCCCGATGTGGGCGGGGCCATGGGCCATGGTGTGGGGCGGGTGGGCCGAGTCCAGCGGGTCGTCGAAGAAGGGATCGTCGTCCTGGAATCAAACGAACATTTCAGAGAGAGGTCAAAATTAAATACAAAATTATTTTCATGCGCCTGGAAGTATACAGTGAGGCTGAAAGAGGAGATTCAGAGAGGGAGAACGAGAGAGAGGGCGATTGTTTCCACACAATCATCTTTCACCAGGAGACAATGGGCCGTTTCTATCAGGCCACCCCACTGCCACTTGGCATTCCGGGAAAGTCTGCGGGCCCGAATCCCAGGAAAATAATCGCTCAAGGAAGACAGGAAAAGAAGAGAACGAGGGAGTGAGAGGAAGCGGGAGTGAGCGAGAGAGCGCAAAACATGAAGAATCGAAATTTAATCCGGCAACCCACAGGGGCGAAAGCAAATAAAAAGCCTCCTTTCGCATTCCGAGGATCCTCCGAGGTACGCGTCGTGCGCAACAAGAAAAGCGAAGCATACTTTTCGGCACTTATGGCTGTGTTTTTTCGTTTTGCTTCATGGAGTGACGACAACGACTTTTGCAAAAATAACCCAAACCAAAAAAAAAAAAAACGTTCGCAAGCCATTGTGGATGCGTAATGAATTGTCTGGGCGCCTAAATGTATGCAACATATATTTCGTATTAGGTGCGGCCTCATCGTGGGCGGCTCCCGACAGCCCGAGGACGAATGCGAAATCGACGTAGGTCGGGTGAAAATGGGACTTAAGCGTGTCGCCGTTGATGGAAACAAATGGTCGGACAGGAGAAGGACGAAAATACCGTGCGACAAGGGGAAACGAGTAGGAATCGAAATTAATAAATGGGACACGCAACAGGACGGGGAGAATCGAAGGATTTTCGCGGAAAATATTCAATTTCGATAGCAGAAGGCGGTCCTTGGATCGTGGGAGTGTCGACGATGGTTGACGATAGATTATTATCAGGATTTAAATAATGAGTTTGTACAATGCGAGGAAGGACTTTTGCGATCAAAAACCATCCCGTCTTCTGAGAACCAACTGAGCTCTGATTTGGCCTTCTAAATTCTAAATTACCAGCATTCGACATGCGTAAAGGTTCGCTAAAGATCTTTCGGAGACTAATTTAATTACCTCTTTTTATTTCTGTTCAATTTGATATTCTCTGAATCATTCATTTGATAATCTTGACTAGTTTGCTTCTTGATAATTTCAGTTTTCTTCAATAGTTTCTTTTTTGTTCATTTTAATAAGGCTTTCTTGATAAATAATACTTCTTTGAATGGTAAATATGTCTTGAGATTGATTGATTGATGTTCTTGGCTTGTTATTTCCACAGATGCAGAAGATAGTATCGTGTATTGAACCATCTAAAGCACCAGAAAACCAACTGAAACAGAGACCGAAAGATAAGTAAAAATGAAAGGAGTCATGAGAATGATGATGAAACCAAAGTTACCCAACGACATGACGGAAAATCATGGAAGCCCCTCAATTGAAAAGTGAGCTAATTACAACGTAACCACATTCCCCCCCATTGCTCTGGGATAATCAGGCCCCTCTGCCTTCTCGCCCAAAAGAAGTCGCCCACGAATCATCACGAGCTCTGAATTTTCAATTCATCTGATGGAAATTCCTCAGGAATTGCAACGAACCACGAGTCGTGAATTTTTTAAAAGCCTTGCGAGGAGCCTCGGTTGTGGGGTTCGAGTTGGCTGAGAGGACGGGGTTCATCGTGGTTGAAGGGGGGCTGAGGGGGGCGTGGTCGACCTACCTGCAACAGCGAGAAATCCACTTTAATCAGGCGCTGCTTGGAGCGGGGCGTCGTGTGGGCGACGTAGGTCGCTTGCAGCTGCTTCAACGGGTCGAGACTGTGCTGCGACGCTGACGTCGACGCTGACGTAGACGTGGATGCTGCCGACGATGTTCCAGCAGCGGTTGCAGCTGTGGTTGTTGTTGTTGTTGTTGTTGTTGTTGGTGGTGGAAGCACTGCAAATGAAAAGAGAAAAACAATAAAGAGAATGAGCGGAAAATTCAAAAATTAATTTCGACGGCATGCAACATGTTGCAGCTTTCAAACCGAAGGCGATTATGGGGGGGGGGAGTTGTTGTTGGTTAGGTTACGAAACTCGAGACAAATTATGGGGCATAATTTTATGAGACTATTCAGTTCATAGTATGATAGTATGATGAATTCAACACTTAAATAGAATACATTTCTGATTTGTTTGAAACTCTTTAAATGTTGCTTGAATCTCTTTAAATGTTGTTTGAAACTCTTTAAGCTTTTAAATGAAACTCTATAAAATTTTAAATGAAACTCTTTAAAAGTTCGTCCGCGACCCTTCAAGTTCTCTCCACCAACCACGAAGTTCTATCGGTCTCCCATTGCGTTCGGTTCCACTTGACCTTTTCAGCGGCAGAAACGCAACGTGGTCGACGTCTCTGTCTCGGTCGGCACCACCTCGAGTCCCTCGAGTCCCCACCAGCTACGCGTCATGACCCCATCGTGACCTTCGTTCGCTGACGCTCGTGCATTGCGCTGTCGTCTTTGTGTCTGCTGGTCTGCGTCTTTCCTGCGGTCTGTCTATCCGCGCGTTGCTTGTCTGTCCACCGTCTGCTCGTCTGTCCATAGTCCCTCTCCTGTTCAGCGTCTGCTCCCCTCCAACATTCGTTTCTTTTTGGGTCCTCTCGTGTTTCGTATTGATTTTTCAACCATATTCATCATCATTTGTCTTCTCCGAAGCTCGATTCGAGTGCGATTTGAAGGTCTGGTCGATGGTTTACAAACAGCATCATGGAGTTCGATGTTGTTTGAAAACCATCAACAGCCTTGAGTTCGAGAAAACTTAGTTGTATCGGGTGAAACAATAAACAAAATAAAACAAGAATAACAAAAACAAAAGAAAACAGTAAAAATAAAAAAAAAAATAAAAAAAAAATAACTAAGACAACGAGACCCTTTCATGGGACTCAGTTCAGTTACCGTTTTGAACCCAATGAACCTTTAAATGCCTCGAACAATGAAGACCTCATAATTTGAACAATACAACATAATAGCAAGTATAACAAACACAAAGACTAACAACAAAAAGTAGAAAAAATAAGACAACTGTAACAACAATAAAAAGAACAAGAAGACAATTGTAACAACAACAAGAAAAATGACAACTATACTTATTACTACAACAACAACAGCAATGATCAACAACACGCACTTAATTACTACAAGTGTGATTCGAGGAACAGAACTTCAACTTTGAAGCCATGACGTAGGGTTTTCTTGACCACATTTCGAGTACTTGTTGTTATTGTTATCATTGTTGTTGTTATTGTTATCATTGTTGTGGTTATGAGACTGTCTCAAAGCGAACCGTTAAAGGTTACAGTTCTGGACACTCCACACCACACATGTTGGGTTTCGCAATATGAGAACCGAGAACCGCGATGACAAACCGCTCTGGAGAACGTTATTCAGGGTGAAAAGAAGAGTCCCAGAGAAAGCCGAATGGCCAGAAACCATTCCCACAATGGGCTGTTATTCAACGGCCATGTCGCAACCCACTCCAGATGACGAGACGAGGCTGGGACCCATCAACACCTACTTGGGCCAGAGCAGCGAAAGGCGAGGGCCTGCTGGCCAAGTACTTCACTTCACATCACATCACTTCCACTTTCCTTCCTCGCCCACGCCTCCCTGGAGCTGTCGTTGCTCCTGCAGCTTCTCATGAAAAACTTTAAAGACAGATGACAGCATTCGACTATTTATAAAAGGAGGATGAGGATGAGGAGGAAGAGATCGACGTGTCTGGCATCCGTCGGGGCAGCCAACTTTATGGCGGTTTAATGCGGTTCGAGCATTGCATGTGGTGTCGAGGTGTCGCAACCAGGGAACCGTGCGGAAGCCCGGAGACCGCACGATAGAGTCATCAAACGGTTCCCTCACCCCGACCCGCAGTCATCGGGAGCGGATCACGATGACGGGTGGGCTGATGATGATGACAACTGAGACTGAGACAACGAGGGTGATGACGATGGAGACAATAAAGATGGAGTCAATGATAGAGACAACGACGATGGAGACAACGACAATGGAGTCAACGACGATTGAGACAACGACGATGGACACAATGACGATGAAGACACGAAAATTACGACGAGATGCCGATGAATACGATAATGAAACTAAAACGATGTCGATGGTAACGATGCAAATGATGATCAGTATTATTGACATGTTGATGATCAGTTTTATTGTTATTGATGATCAGTATTATTATTGATGATCAATATTAATGTAAT
>JAFDUT010000511.1:0-19856 GCA_017309665.1 Coelopa frigida
GAAAGAGATGGACGAAAACGAAAGCTAGAGACAAGGAGGAAGAGAGATGGGTATGAAAACTCCCGACAGTCGACTCGAGGCGAGGATCAACTCCCGAGTCGTGCAGGACAATGAGCCAAAAGGATTTCGCTTCGTTTCCTGTTTGCTTCCAGTTTGAATGTCGAGACTTGATCCATGTGTGTGAGTTTGTGTGTGAGTATCTTTGTGAGTGTCTGTGTGAGTTTTGTGTGGGTGTGTGTGTGTTTTCGTGAGTGTCCGTGTGTTTGTGTGTGTCCGTGTTTTCGTGAGCTTTGTTCTCTGTTGACGTGTGTATTTTTAATGAGTTTTTCGTGCGACCCTCGCAGGACCCTCGGATGGGACCCGAGGCGGAGGAGGATAAAGGAGGGTATTTATTAAGGATGGCTGCTGCTGTCAAGGTTTTGAGCACTACTTTAGACCTGCAACAACAACAACAACAGGGTACTAAAAACAACAACAACAACAATAAAACAAGAAGAAGGCCATGCCATATGAGTTTATGTGAGTTTTAATATCCTGTTTGCAATTTGTGGGTCGTCGTTGTTGATGTAGTTCTCATTATAGTTGTTGTTGTTCGTCTTGTTGTTCTTGTTGTAGTTGCTAATTATTGTTGTTGTTGCTTCTACTTTTAGGCATCGTAAACTTCATTATGTTCTCATTTTATCTCTCGCAGACGTCGTCGTTCCATCCCCCACCTGTCTGTCTGTCTCATTTTTGCTTTATTACGTTCTCAGGTGCTCTGCGGCCTATTTGCATTCACGTCCGTTTTTAGAATCCACCTTGGCTCCGTCTGGCTCTTCGTCTGTTCTTCTTTGGTTCCGTCGTCCGTCTCTTTTTTTCAATATTTCTATGTTTATTCTGTATTTTTCCTCATTTTACGTTCACATGTCGTTTCTCTGTAACTTTTATTTTATTTTAATTAATTTTTTCTAGCCTTTTATTTCACTTTATTTAATTTTAACTTATTTTATTTTAGCTTATTTTTTTTTCCTTCGCTCTTGTTTTGATAAGTTTTGTTATATTATCTCATTTTATTTTATATTATTTTAATTTATTGTATATTATCTTATTATACTTCTTTTTATTTTATTTCAATTTATTTAATTTCTTTATTATTTATTTTTAATTAACTATACAATATTCTTTTATTTTTTTATGTTATGTACATTATTTTATTTCAATTTATTGTATATTATTTTATTTTTGTCTATTTTTACTTTGTTTAATTTTTGTTTATTAATTTATTTTATTTTTGGTTTATTTTAATATATTTATTAATATTCTATTATGTTATTTAATTAATTTTGATTTATTTCGTATTATTTTATTTGAATTTTTTTATATTATTTTATTTTCTAATTTTTTATTGTATTGATTTTATTTCATAATTTTCTATTGTATTTATTTTATTTAATTTATTTTTTCATATTTTTTTATTTCATTGATTTTATTTCGTATTATTTTATGTAATATAATTATATTTCTATTATTTTATTTCAATTACTTTATTTTATTTTCTTTTAATTAATATTATTGTTTTCTCTACTTTCCACTTTCTTTTCTATCGGATGATTCCTGTTTCATCCTCTTCTACAAATCTTATAATTCTTCAGCTTACTATATAAATTTTCCCGAAACCTATTCGATCTATTAAAATCTATTAATTTCTCTGGCTCGCTGTCTTTCGTCTTTTGTTCTTCCTTTGTGAATTCTATCGCCTGCCTCCTTCTTTGTGGTTCACAGGTGGCTTCAGATCCCGGGCCCTCTGCTCCCCCTCTCGGCCTCTGCTCTCTCCACCCGGCTCCACCACGACTCCATCGGCGGCCCGGCAGGAGGCGGAACCGAATGGAAACGAAACAAAACATTCGGAGCTTTTTCCACCCCGGTCGCTCTCTCAGGGGTTTCATTTCTTCTCGGACTCGTCCCTACTTCTCTCTTTCTCTTGGTCGCCTCCCACGCCTGCGCCCGCCTCCGGCGACTCCTGTTGCTGCCTTCCGTCGGTCATAGAGACCTCAGTCTCTGGCCCGGCTTCACCTGGTCACCTCGGTTCGGTATCTCGGCATCTGTGGGAACGCATCCGTATCTCGCATCCGGTCGATAGGTGTCTGCTGTATCTTAAAGGTTGATTCACCGCAGAGAGCAAAGAAAAGCGACGATGAAAAATAAGAGAAGAAGAAGCCACGAAGCTCTTCGTTTGTTTATCTTTCGAGTCTTCGTGTATATTTGCATGGGACGCGTATATGTGTGAATGTGTGTGTTAGTGTTTGTGTATATACATATGCATGTGAATGTTTGGATTGCAAAGTTCTGAGTGTGAGTGTGTGAATGCGAAGTGTTTCGATTGTTTATTTTTTTAATCGCCCAAGCTCAAATACTTTCGGCTGTTGTTGTTGTTGATACTGTTGTTTTTGTTTTTGATATTGTTGTTGTTTTTACTACTGTTGTTCTTGTTGATGATATTGTTGTTGTTTTTACTACTGTTGTTCTTGTTGATGATATTGTTGTTGTTTTTACTACTGTTGTTATTGTTGTTGTTCTTGTTTCGGTTGATGATACTCTTGTTGTTATTATTTACGTTATTGTTTTTCTATCAATTGTTTTTGTTATTGTTGTTTTTGTTCTCTTTTTCGACTCGATTGTTTAGATTTTTCAAAAGGAATTTTTTCGTGTACTTTTTGTTTATGTTGTTGTTGTTCTAATTGTTGTTATTGTTGCTAATTTATTCCGTGCGAGTTCATTTTTAATGAAATGCGAATGAAATGTATGGGAGTCGACGACTGAGGGCGAGAGTGGGGAGGGGGGCGTGGCCGAGGGGCGTGAGTCGATAATTCGAGGAAACCGAAAGAACTCTTGGAAAATTCTTTGGAATAAAGAAGTAAAGACAAAAGGAGAAAATAAAGATTAAGAAGATGAAGAAATTGAAGTAGAAGATGATGAAGATTTATAAGAAGAAAAATAAGATGAATAGGATGAAGAACTAAATGAATGATAAAGAATCGATGATGAAGCGCATAATGAAGGAAAAGAAAAAATACAGAAGGACGAAATTCTCTTGAGAACCGAGAGAATTCCAAAGAATTCTATATCGGCAACATTTCGCGTGTGTTGCTGCCAACATGTTGCCGGCGTTGCCACATGTCGACGTCCAAACGCTACAAGTGTCAGGTCAGCAACAAGCGATGCGAGGGGCGACAGACAGAAGCAACAATAACAAAAACAACAACCAAAAATAACAAAAAAAAAACCTCCCCCATTAAATTTTTAACAGAAACAACAACAGCAACATAAACATCAACAGTACGAGAGAGGGATAGAGAGATAATGAGAGCGAGAAAGAGAGTGATAGCGAGAGAGTGATAGTGTGATAGAGGGAGTGAGAGAAATAGAGAAAGAGAGTGAGATAATGTGAAACGCTTTGGAAATGAAACGGAGCCGAAGCCCAAATGCAAACAATTCTAACTCAGAATCAAACGTTGGACGGAGGCAGCGACGGCGACAGAGGCTGAGACCGAGGCAGAGACGCGGCCGACACCACGAAAGCGACGACGACGAGAACGAACCGTGTTCCAGGGCTGCCGAGACGTTCCTCGTGCGCCGCCCGACGACTGAGGACCGCTCGGCGAGCTTTCGGAGCGCTTTCCCTCGGTCGACACAGTTTTCCACACGCCAGTCTCGCGGAAAACTTCAAATCGTTCGGTTCGCTTCGGTTCCGTCGAAGGCGGAAATAACACAATAATAAAGTAAAACAATACACAAAATATAGAAAAAACCTAAAATATAGAAAAAAACCTAAAATATAGAAAAAACCTAAAGTATAGAAAAAACCACACAAAATATACGAAAAAAAAGATCACAAAATTCCAGAAACAAAAGTGAGCGAAATCGTAAGAGTTGAGTGAGAGAGAGAGGAGAAGAAAGAGTGCAAAAATGTAGTGAGGATGGGAAATGAAAAATGAATTAAGAAATGCAAAAAAACAAAACAAACGAAAAGAAAACACATGAAAGAATCTGGCATCAGGTGAAATCGAGGTGGGGGCGTGGCGAGAGTGGGCGGCAAAATCTCACACATCTGGCTTTGTGTTTGTGTGTGTGTGTTTAAATGTGTGGAGAATCCTCATTTGACCCACTTCCTCATATTTTGTTTTCTTTCCCTTTTGCCCTCCCACTTGCGACTCTTTTGTTATCGTTGTTGTTGTATACAACCCCTTTATCCTCCTCCTCCTCCAACGTCAGCGACATATGTTGCTCCATTTCCATGTTGTTGTTCTTGTTGTTGCTTTTACATATTCTATTTCGATTTTATTTCCTTTTTCGCATCTCAATGTCTACAGATGCATTTGATATTTTTATTGTTGTTGTTGTGGTTTTTATATTTCTATCTATCGCGTTTTGATCGCATTCCATATTTTCCATCGTGTTCACATTTGTTAGATTCTCTCGATTTTATTCCATATTCGAAATATTTCCCCCTTTGAAATTTTTACAAATATTTTATTTGTCGTCAATTACTTATTTTTTAAGTTTTTATTTATTTTATATTCTTAGTTCGTGGTATATGATATATATATATATATATATATATATAGATTATATATAGATATATAGATATAGATATAGAGATATATATATATGTATATAGTTATAGAGAGAGGTATATTATATATTATATATATATATATTATATTATTATTTCATGTTATTATTTTATTATTATTTATTTTATTATTATTTTTTGTATTATTTTTTTTTGTTTTATTATTTATTTGTATATTTTTCATATTTTTTTTATTACTTTGTCTTCTCCAATCCTTTAATTGCTCCCGTTTTTCTATCAGTTTTATCGCTCTTATCTTCAACTGAACGGTATTTTTTCATTTCTCATTTTTCCCTCCATTTTTCATTCTAGTTTCATTTTTCATTCTATTTTCATTTTTCACTCTATTTTCATTTTCAATTATTTTTCATTGTTTTTCTCGATTTTGCAATTTTTCTCCATTTTTGGTCCGTCCGTCCGTCCGTCGGTGGATCGAAGCAACGTGAGCGCATCGTGTTTGCATCGTTCGCCTCTTGTTGTTATGCCGATTTGGTTGTTGTTGTTTCGATTTTGTTGCTGTTGTCTCGATTTTCTTGTTGTTGTTGTCTCGATTTTGTTGTTGTTGTCTCGATATTGTTGTTGTTGCCTCTATTTTGTTGCTGTTGTCTCGATTTTATTGTCATTGTTCATATTTTTGTTCACATATGGTATACCATTCGTACTTTTTGTTGTTTTCTTATTATTGTTATTATTACTGGTTTTATTGTTATTATTTCTGGTTTTATTGTTATTATTTTTATTGTTATAGTTCTTCTTTTTGATACGTTTTTTTGTGTCGTTCTTGTTATTATCATTATATGACGTTGTTTTTTTTGCTACGTTTTTATTTTTGTGTCATTTTTACTGTTGTTATTTATGCATATTATTCATATGCTTGTTATTCTATTTATTCCTGTTGTCATTTCCACGTATTTTCGTATTTATTGTCAGCACACCACGAACACGAATCAACCCCATCGTCATCATCTGGCATGAAACCCCATCACCGATAATCCAACGGTGTTTACCTAAGTGTGTACCTAAGTGTGTGTGTATGTGGGATAGAAACCATTGTACTATCATAATAGATGGAGATCTAATTACCAATTACCCACAAAGAGAGAGAGAGAGAAGCAAATCATCCTCAATTGACGAATTCCAAATCATTCAACCTGAGTATAAAGTCAGATGATTGTATATAGAATGGACAAAGCATGAGTTGGAAAAAACATTCTTACACAAAACATACCATAAACAGACCATTTGAGCGATGCATTTCATTCGCAAACCCTGAAAAGAGAAAAATTTATTTAGTAAAATTAACTATTTTCTTCAAATGACAACTCTTTTGCTCAAGATTATTCTCAAAATAAAATGCATATATTTAAAATTTGTCTTTGTATAATAAAAAATAATAAATAAATAAATAATAAGATA
Organism: Coelopa frigida; assembly: GCA_017309665.1. Lineage (NCBI taxonomy): Eukaryota > Metazoa > Arthropoda > Insecta > Diptera > Coelopidae > Coelopa > Coelopa frigida. Next base: position 6,029 of record JAFDUT010000511.1, read on the forward strand.
TTATAAAATATAAAATAAATAAGATATTTTCAAAAATATTCTCTGATCTCTCTTAAGAAACTACTTCCAATATTATGAGAAAAACATTTTCCAGAGAAATTTGATTCCTCTTTATTCTCAAACGTTTTATTTCTCAGACTCAGCATTAAATTCCTTAAGTTTCTTCCATATATAAAACATTCATAGCTCATCGTAAGCGATCTTCAGGTGTTTCTGCAGCACATGGAATTCGTGAAAATTCCTTTTATCCTGTCTCTCTGATTGTTTTCGAGACATTAAGTAAATATCCTTCGGACTTCTGACCTCTCATTCTCTACGAGTTTGCTCTCGAATCAACTTCACAGAAGTGGAATAACTAAAAGCCTGAAGAGACTTCGAACTCTGAGAGCTTTAACTTAAATGTGCGAGTCTTGGATTTAATCCTGTTAAAGTTTGAACAGTCCGAAAGGAAAACATTTGGACTCTTGGACCCAAACTCGAAGCGAAAAGTTCTTAAAGTTACCTTTGGCGTTCATTTCGACTTTAACTTTTTGAAAACTTTCTGAGCTCGGGTCGATGGATTTCGTTCAAGGATACAATTCATAAATTTTGTTGTTTAAAATTTTTCCTTCAATTTTTGCTCCGATTTTATTAACTTTGTTGCTTTAATTTTTTGCCTAATTTCTATTGGTTTAATTTTGTTTTTATACCGTTTTTTTTTTTCATTTTGCTTTAATTTTATTTTGGTTTTCTCACTTGTTTTTTTTTTGTTGAAATCTCCACAAAGTATGGAAAAAAGTCCTTAATAAAATGGAAGGCAACCCAATTAGGAAATTAATCACGATAGCTTTGCGTTTTTCACACTTGGAGAAACTTGGCCGACGGATTCGGACCAGAGTTTGAATTACTTTCGGCCAGGGTAGCGAGAGCGAGACAGGAAATGCGAGTAAGACAGAGAGCGAGAGAGAGTTTCTGAACTTTCATGAAGATGATTTCAAGTCCGAAATTCCTGGTTCTAAACTTGTTCTTTACTCATTTGCTTATAGTTGTTTTTTTCTGTTTTGTGGCAACAACTTCAATAACAATAAGAGTGAAATTAAGTAATGAGAAGGAAATCCAATTAAAACTGGGATGAAAAGAGAACGAAGAAGCGAGAAACGAAAACGAAACAACAACATAAAAATGAAATAAAATGCAAATGAAGTGGCAAAACAAAAACAAAAATGTGAATATTTCAACTGAAGAGTGAGCAATTAAAAGCAAGAAAATTTACGAAAAAATAACAAAAATAATTGTGTAAAAAAAAGTAATAATAATTAGTGAAAAGAAACAAAAATTTAAGTGAGTGCAAAGAGAAAAATAACGAGAGGCGCAAAGAACAACGAAATAAGAAATAAAATACAACAAAAATAAAATCAAATACAACCAGAATAAAATCAAATACAACAGAAATAAAATCAAACACGACAAGAAAAAACAGGAAAATCGAAAGCACGGCAAAAACGCGTGAATTCGACACGGATTTAAATTCGCAACAAACCACGTCTCATTTCCATATTACAGCAACAAGGACACAAGACCAACAACAACAACAACACCGACAGTAATAAACGCGATAACAACAACAACAATAACAATAACAAGAAATAGTGGCCAGACGCATCCTTCGTATCCTTGAAACTCGCATCGGAGCCAACAAGGGTTTTTAGTTGTGAGAGAGGAACAAAAACAATAACTAGAAAAACAATAACAACTAGAAAAACCACAACAACTACAAAAACTACAACAATAAAAACCACAATTAGAACAACAACAACATCAAGAATAAAAACAACAACCACATCAACTGTAACCAGAATAACCAAAACAACAACACTAAAACAAGGCTCATCATTTTCCCATTTCCACCGCCGCTCTTCGACATCATCCTCATCTCATCGTCGTCGTCGTCCTTGTTATCCTTCGTCAGCGGCGCAGTCAGTTGCGCGGAACGACTTTCGTCCTGTTCGCGAGCAACGGCAGCGGCATCTGTTGCCCCGCCCCCCGTTCCATCCGCCCCTCAGGACAACAGCCGGTTGGGGTAAGTGAAGCATTTAATTTGACGATTTCCAGTTCTCCAAAGCCACGCCCCCCTATTGCAGCCTCCTCATCCTGCTCCTCGTTCTGAGCCTTCACATCTTTCTCGCCTTCGTCCTTCTTCTCATCATTTTCCTCCTCAACCTCGTCCTCCTCATCATCCTTGTCCTACTCATCATCCTCTTCCCCGTCTTTCTCATCATCCTCTTCCTCGTTCTCCTCATCATCCTCTGTCTAATGTCCTTGTGCCTTCGAATGCCCAGGATTTTGCATGGTTTCCGCTTGTGGGCTCCTGTGGGCAATGCCAAAGGAGACGAAGGTTGAGGCAGACAGGACGAAGGAGAAAGGTAAAGGCAGAAGCTGGAAGGACGAAGGATGAAGCAGGAAGGACAATGTAGGAGGAGGCAGAAAGTCGGACGTGAGGTCGATAATTACGGGAGGATATTCTCCATCTTCCTTTTCGTTCCACACCATGTCGAACGTCGATTATGGAGCGATTTAATTAGAGACCGAGCGCTATTTTAAGGACACACTTGAAAGGATGCGTCGAAGGGCGGCGAATGGCGTCGCAGGGGGCGGCGGATGGAGGGCGGGGCGGCCTCTTGATGAGGTCTAAAAATAGCGTCCTTCAGCCTCGGCTTTTACGAGGGGGATTGAGAAACTATTTTCGATTCGTTTGGCACACGCCAAAAGGATACGTCGACTATTTTAAGAACGTCGCAGATGCAGACGTTGCTTGAAGGAGAAGCGAGGTTTAGGTCGAAGCGTGGTTGAATTGGAAGCGTGGTTGAGTCAAAAGGAAGGTTGAGTCAAAAGGAAGGTTGTGTTGAAGGTGGCCAGGCCAAGTCAAAGGGTGACGAAGCTCGAAGGCCGTGAGAACGACGAGGATTTAATTCATGTGCCTTAATTTGCGTCATGAGAAATCATTTTAGATGATTTTTCGGTTTCATTTTCTCTCATTTGAATTCTCATAGGATTTGCAATTAGTCTCAAGTAATATCATCATGCTCGTTGTTCTTCCCACACAGTCATGGTCAAGAGCATTTGAGCCTCGACTTCATCAGGGTCAGAAGAAATAATCTCTGGAGATGCTTGAAATCAGTTGAATTGATTTCGAAGAAGTCCGAAATAAATCTCATCTCAAAATAAGATGATTCTTTGGGAATAAAGAAAGAAACAAATAAAGAAAGAATGGAATGAAAAAAGAATGCAATGAATAAATAATGGAATGAATAAAGAGAGGAATGAAGAAAGAGAAGAATTAATAAAGAGGGGAATGAATAAAGTATTGCAAAGAATTTAAGTATAACACAAAGAAAATAATGAAAGAAGAGAGAAAGAGAAGGCGGAAAGCAATTGTAGAGACAGAGTGAGATGAATGTAGCCTCAATTACTGGAGTTAGTCGACCAGCAACCGAGAGTCCTTGAGAAGGCCGCCCCAGGAACCCTAAATAATTAGTTGGCTCGACCGATTAGAAGGAAGGAAAGAGAGAAAGAGGGAGAGATAGGGAATGATAGAAAGAGAGAGAGAGGGGGAGAAAGAGACAGATAGAGAAAGGAAAAATTGCCCCCACGACTTCCTGGAAGGATAGCTTCAAAATTGAATAATCCGGCACGTGATTTTGGAAATTTTGCGATAAATGAGAAAAAATTGATGGAATAAACTGAAGAAAAAAATTAAAGTAAAGAAAAAAAAGTAAAGAAAAATGCGATGAAAAAATTGAAGAAAAAAATTGAAGAAAAAAATTGAAGGAAAAAACTGAAGAAAAAACTGAAGAAAAAATTTAACGAAAAAACTGAAGAAAAAACTAATCGAATGATGGAGAGAAAAAAGCAAATAAATACTAATATTAATATTAATATCGAAACCGCAGCCATGAGAACGGAAATAATTGCAAAATCCATCGTTCGAAGTACGATGGATTGCGTTTGGAATTGAAGGATGTGGGCTGCGTGTCCTGCGACGAAAGGCAAGAATCGTCGGGATTCTCCACGGTATTCCTTCGGTCCGAGGGACAAACAATGGAGTAACAGACCGAAGGACAGCCAGAGGGACAAACCATTGGACAGACAGTGGAACAGACCGCGAGACAGACAGCCGAAGGACGAATAAATACCATTGCGTTCGGCTGGGAAATTCTTTTAATCGAAAATCGATTTCAATTAAAATGAACGCCAGGACGAGCCCGCAAGTGGGATGTATATGAGTGTGTGTGTGTCTGTCTGTGTATGTGTGTTTGTCTCTCTGTGTGTGTGTGTGTGTGGGTGCGTCGCTGTAGACACAACAAATAATCGGAGAGAAATGTTACACGAGATCCTTCTCAAACTACGAAACAAGCGATCACAGTGGGTGGTGGAGGAGGTGGAGGAAGTGATGGAGATAGAAAGAGAGAAAGAAAGAGAGAGATAGAGGGAGGAAGGGAGAAAGAGAGGTAGAGGAAGGATGTGAGGCAAATAGAGGCCGATGGATTTCTCTCGCCATCAAAGGGATTTAATTAAAGGACGTGCCCGCAACTCACAGGACGATCATTAAAAATTCCAACTGTTCGATTTGTCGGAAATGAGGGACAAAAAGCGAGTGAGACAGAGAGAGAGATAGAGAGTGAAGGAGGTATGATACCGATAGATAGAGAGTGATAGACATAGAGTCAACGAGTGAGCGATAGACAGACAGAGAGAGAGGATCAAGGACGATGCTGGGCCTGTGTTTAGGCGTGGGTGTATCTGTGTTTGTGTGTGGGTGTGTGTGTGTGTGCTTAATTACACGAGCGCTCGGCGGAGAGGATGATAATTAACGATAATTGTTGTATCTCCGAGGGATTCGGATAAATAAGGACTCAAGTGGCTCATCGCGAATCGGATAATTAGAGGGAGGAAATAGGCTGAGCGAAAGAGGGGGGGGGGGGGAGAGAGAGAGGGAGTAATGTAGAGAGAGAGAGGACGATAGAGAGAGACAGAGCGAGATATAGAAAGAGAGAGAGAGAGAGTGAGAGAGAGCGATTTTCGACGATTCGTCTCCAACATTTCAATTTAAACGCCCACCATAAATTCAAACGTGGCTCAAGGTCTCTTCTTCTCTTCCTTCTCTCCTTCTCTCTTCTCTTCCTACTCTTCCATCACTCTTCTCTATCCCTCCTTTTCTCTCACCTCTACATCCTCCTAATTTCTTGTTTTCCACTCGTCCTCCACATCACGATGAAGTGCTTCAATTCGTTTGTCTACGTGAAGGACTTTGGATTCCTTCTTCTTCTTCATCCACATTTGTCGGCTTCTCCGAAAGCCTTTTAATTATTTGACTCAAATGGTCCTTGAACCATCTCCATCTTCTTCTCCATCTTCTCCTTCATCTTCTCCTTCATCTTATCTTTCTTTTACGTTTTCTTCATTGACGTCGTTTGGGATCTTCATGAAATTCTTTTTATTTCACTATTTTTCAGCTCTTCTATTAGGTTTATTATATTCTATTCGACTTCTTATCATCCTACTATGCTCTCATTTCGTTTCTTGCGCCCAGTCTTTTATCATTCAGTCCCATCGGTGTTTTTCGTTTCTTCTGAGATCTCGTTCCTCTGAGATCTCATTCATCTAAGATCTCAGAGATTTAGATAAAAACTTATGGCGATTTCTTCTCGGAATTTGACCTTTTCCTTTAGTTCTATTATATCCTTTGGCCATTCTGCATATCTAGATTATTCCGAAATCTTTAGCAAGTTCTTTTCTGATTTGGATAAAGTAAAATTTACTAATATATAATAGATAAATTCAAGTTGAATTGAAATATTTTTGCTCCTCTTCAATTTCGTTTCCTGAGTGTTTGAATACACTCATTATATAAACTCTTCATTGTATTAAAATTATATTTATTGGATCCATTAATTTCTCATATCCTTAGCCTCCTTTCTTTGTCTTTGTTTACTTCGATTCAATGGAATTCTATTGATTGCTTTTATTTGTTCTCCTTCTCCGAATCTTCTCCAAACCCAAATAATTTATATTTCTTTCCACTCTCAATCGTTCTTCTTTATTTTCTTTACCTAAATAAAACCCCAACTTCGATTCGACCCCGTAGGAAGGAAGGATATTGTTGGTGAATAACGGTAAACATATAGGAAATAACATTTGGTGTCAAGAGTCAGAGTGAACGTGAAGGAAAGCATTAAAATATAAATACAAATAAACAGAAGGGACAACATTATTGTTGTTTATCTATTTCGAATAATGTTGTTGTTGATATATTTCGAATATTGTTGTTGTTGTTATTGTTGTTGTTATTGTTGTTGTTATTGTTGTTGTTATTGTTGTTGTTACTGTTGTTGTTATTGTTGTTGTTTTATCTGTCATTGTTGCAGTCGTTCTGTTCTTGACACCGATGAAGACAACTGACAACAAAAGAAACGGAAGTAATTTTCGAAAATTGCATACGTGAGTGAGTGAGTGAAAAGGGCGGGAGAAATTCTGATGGAGAAAGTGAGACAGAGAGACAGAGTGAGATAGAAAGTGAGAGAGAGACAGAGTGAGATAGAAAGTGAGAGAGAGACAAAGTGAGATAGAAAGTCAGAGAGATACAGGAAGTGAGAATGATGGAGGAAGTGTAAGAGAGGAAGCGGAAGAGTGTGTTTGCATGTGTTGGTCTCGTTGGGGGGGAAACGGAAATAGAGAAAGTAACACTTGGTGAGAAAGGTCTGTTTGGCACGAACAAACAGTGGACAAACAAACACGCCACCAGAACTAGGAATAGGCAGATGGACAGGGAAGTCGACGTGTATATGAAACAGACAGATAGACAGACATATGGAGGAAAAAGAGAGATGGACAGACATACAGAAAAAAAAGATAGACGGAGAGTCAAACAGAAAGACGGAGAGTCAAACAGAAAGACGGAGAGTCAAACAGAAAGACGGAGAGTCAAACAGAAAGACGGACAGTAAAACAGAAATATTCAATGAAAGACAAAGAAAGAGAGATCAACATATGGACAGAAGTGGGACGGACAGACGGACACGGGCTGACAACAAAGTCAAACCGGAACCAGGTGAGAAGCAAATAGTTATCACATCTCTCTCGCTCACTATATCGCTCTCTCTCTTTCGCTTGCTAACTCTCTATCACTCACTTTTTCTCTTTCACACTTGTACAGGCTTTTGTGTGATTTTTCCCCAATTCTCATGGATTCCCTAGGAACCGATGGACTTGGACTTGGCTTCCCTTTCTATTTTATATGCTGTCTCCCTCTCTCCATCCGTCTCCCTTCGACATTTACGCACTCGAATCAACTGGAATAGATACGAAAGTATCTTGTGTCGGACCGTTCGTAGTGCGTAACAGAATATTTATTAGTATTCTTCTTTTTTTTTTGGCCTCAAATATTTTGTTGTTGTCCATATTGTTGTTGTCTTCATTATTGTTGTCCTCACTGTTGGTATTCTTCTTGTTGTTGTCCGCACTTTTGTTGTCCTCACTGTTGGTATCCTCCTTGTTGTTGTTCTCATTGTTATTGTAATTGTGTTTCATTTGTGCCGAAAGCCAATGACAATCGATAAAAAAAGGCTCCATCATCATCATTGGAGTTGGGCGAAGGTGTTACCTAAAAGGTGGGAAGACGAGGGTAGAAAGGAGAGAGAGGAGGCGGGGGCGTAATTTGTAACTGCGTAGCTCTGTCTCTCGGTGATCGATGGGAGAGGAATATAGGAATAGAAAGAATTTCGAATTTCGAAAATTCGAATTTCTGCACGAAAAACTTCATTAAATTGACTGCAGTCTAGTTTCTGGTTAGCTTAAGTTTTAATTTTCGTTTTCATGTGATTCTCTTTAAAGAAAAAATCATATTCAAAAAAAATAAAATTAATAAAAATGCATGTGATTCTCTTTAAATAAAAAATCACATTAAAAAAAAAAATAAAATAAAAATAAATTAATACCATAATCCCTCGATAAAAGCGGTTTCAAAATAACGCGGATATCAAACAAATCCCTTTATAACTTTTTTGCAAAACTTAAAATTCTTTGAATAAATTTTTTAAATGATGGAATTAAATTGTGATATAAATAGATTATTTTTTCAAAACAATATTTAAAAAAAAAATGTTTTCCTTTTTTTTTCCTTTGATAATCTCCCATATTTTCCCGAATTCCAAACATATTGATTTACGCGAAATTTCATCGGAAACACATGTTGCATTTGTATAGATTTCCTTTCTTCCTCCTAACCCGAGAGGTAGAAGTATATTAAAGTGATTCTAAAAAAGATTTCCCACAACTCCCAATATTTCCTCCCACTCACAGATACTCGCGGTCTCACAGATATTCTCCGCTCTCTCCTCTCAGCTCCTTTTCTCTTCGCTCGAGCTTCGTTAAGCCTCGCGCTCGCTTGGAAATAAAAAGCGATTTGTTATCGTCGTGCTTTAAGCTGATTATCTACCACTACAATCGCACTCACCAACACACACACACAGACAGCCACCGCCAACCGATCCACAGACACTTGAGGTCGCCGCGGGGCGCAGATACATTTGTATCTATGCGCTTTTAATACGCTTTAACGTGTTGTTGTGGCGTTATTTTTTATCTCGATTTTTTCACCGCTTCTTCTCTGCTGCTCATTTATTTATTTCCTCGAACAGAACAAAAATACCAACAGGATGATGGCAGAAAAAAAAAACGAGCAGCACCGAGTGAAAATTTCATAAAAGTAAACTTTTCACAAACTGCTGCCTTTGCCATCGTCATCCGTTGGATACGGCGAGGGGTCGGGGGGTGATGATAGCGTGAGTTGCACACAGACACAACCAAGCACACAAACACACACGCACACTCATACAGTAAAGCGAAATACTTTCTTTGACGGCTTGTTTAAAAATGCGATGAATCAGCAACTAAAAATATTTTCCAAATGCAAAGCTTAAATTTAAAAAATCATCCAAAAAATCTCAAAAAATTCACCACAAATTTTACGCAGAAATTACAACAAAATCTCAAGAAATCAATAAACACAACGATTGAAAACTCATCACAATGAATTATGGAAAAATATCCATAAAAATTAGAAATAATGTTAAGAATGATCAAAAACCAAAAAAAAAAATTGAAAAACTCTGGAAACAAATATTTAAATGATCGGAAAAAAATAAAAATGATGGGAAAAATATTTCAAATAAAAAAAGACCGAAAAAAATTTAAAAATGAGAAAAAATATTAAGAACGATCGAAAAAAATATTAAAAATGATGGAAAAAATATTTAGAATGATCGACAAGAAATACCGCAGTATCGAAACAAATAATGTTTATATGAATAGCTCATTGAATGGAATTATTGAATAAATTCCTGACGCAAACGCAGCTACCTTGAGCTATTTTCAGTAACTTGGGTTCAAATTAAAATTAAAAGCGAAATTGAATAATTGCAATTGTCTGGGGATCAGGGCTGCAAGTGTCTTGTGAATATAAAATTAATGAATATGAAATGAATGAATGAATAATGAAACGAAAAATAACTGAAATTAACTGAATGAATAATTAAATAATAATTGAAACCTTGGCGACATCAACTAGGGGAGAAGAAAAATAAAAAGTTTTTAAAAATAAAGCTTTAACTGCGCCTAATTAGAGTTGGTTTCTTTTCTTTCTTTTTCCGATCGTCCTTGGATTCTACGTCGTCTTTCATATTTGGATTCTTCATCCCTAGAACCTTCATCCTGGGTTCCTTCGTCTTTGGATCCTTCGTCCTTGGATTCCTCGAAAAATTTCCGAAAAACTTTGAACTCCGCCCACTCAAGCGGCCAAAACTTTTGACTTCTCGTCTGGCTGAACTTTGAGGCCAATTACGATGAGCCATCAAGTTTGATTAACCACATCTCATCTCCAGTATGAAAAGCCAGTCAGTCATGCCATCCTTCTCTCTCTCTATCTCTCTCTCTCTCTCACTATCCTCCTTCCACACTTTATCTCTCCATCACAAATATAAACAAAAACAACTGTTCAGACTAATGAGAGGAGAGTTTTTTTTCGAAGCAGAACAGACCACGATATAAAAAATAATTGCTCTTGAAAATGTTGTTGATTTTGGTGTTGGTGACGTGGTCCACCCAGAAGGTTTTTAGTGGGATCAGACCGGATTTTTCATTGTGCTTTGATTCCCCCACAATATTATCGAGAAGAGAAATAAAAAAACACGAGTACAATAATAAAGTTCCGTTCCATCGAACTAGGGAGAACCGAAGAGAGAGTGAGAGATACAATGAGTGTGATAGAAAAATAGTGAGAGAGAGGTAGTGGTAGTGGTAGTGATAGTGAGAAAGTGAGAGAGAGAGAGTTTATATCGTTCAACGAAAATGAGGACAAAGTGCGCTCATGCTGTTGTTTTTGTTATTGTTGTCATCGGTTTGTTTTTGTTGTTGTAAAAAGAGTTTTTTTTTTATTTATTGCAATTGGTTTTGTATTCATACACAATTGTTTTTGTATCCATAGCAAATGTTTTTGTAGTCGTAGTTTTTGTATTCATTGTAATTGTTTTTGTATTCATTACAATTGTTTTTGTTATAGCTGTTGTATTTTTATATCCATAGTTGCTGAGCTGCCCAAGTTGTTGTAATTAATTTAATGTTTACATTAGAACTAAACGAAAACACAAACGAACAAACGAACGAGCCAGCGAGCGAAAGAACGAAAAGTCAAGAAGTCGATGAAAGCGTCGGAAAAACACGTAGTCCAGAGGGATAGAGAGAGCGCGAGAGAGAAAGAGAGGGAGGAAGTGGGAGAAGAAGTGGTAGATAAGATTAGGTGGAGGGGGGAAGAGATTAAAGATCGCGTGGGTGGGAAGAAGACGATTCTTGTTGTTGTTGGAGGGGAGGTGGAGAAAGTTTCAGAAAGTTCGCAACACTTGGAAGCTCACGATTGCGGAAGAGTCGGCGGTTATCAGAATCCAGTCGTTGTAGAAGGAAAATTCGAGTACCAACAACATTGGCAGCAAATCGAGGAGTAAATCACAAAAGTAGTAGCAAGAGCTCATGGTAACAAAATAACAAAAGCACATGGTAGCAAAAATAACAAAAATTCATGATAGCAAAAGTAGGAAGAGAGCAAGATCGAAACTGAAAGAAAAGAATATAGTAGAGAAGCTGATCGGGACTTAAGAAGGATTCGAGAGAAGTATTGCGAAAATAAGGAAGAGGAGACAGAGTTTCAATCCCAGAATTATTAGTATTCTTTATATATTTCTTTTTAGCTACTTTTAAATAGTCAATTGTAATTAATTTAAATAATTGAATTAGGTCTTATCATAGAATGATAGTAGTAGAAATTTGTAAAGAAAATGAGCATTAAACCTGGAGTAGAAAATTTATAATTATTATGTATTTATACACACTATTAGTATTAAAGCTAAAAATCATTACTTTGAATTATTTAAATTGAGATCTTATCTAAAAATGATAGTAGTAGACAAATTTAACATTAAACCTATTCCGCAAGGATCAAAAACGAATTTTTTATTCTATTTTAAACCATTTTCCTCTCACCAACAACCGAAAATTCGAGGAATCACTAAATGGCCAACAGCAGCTGCGAAGAAACGACGACAAAAAGAAACAGCCAAGAATAAGAAGTGGCAAAGGGAGGTAAAAAAAGTCAAAAGTTAATTTTGCTTGTGTCATCAACAAGCTCATCATTTGTTGATAGATAACAATAACAACAACAACAACAACAAAATCAACAATATCAATGATACCTTGCGAAGAGCACAGCAGGCCATGATAATGAGAATAAGAAGGAAAAGGAGGAGGAAGAGGAGAAGGAAGAGGAGGAGAATAAGGAAGAGAAGGAAGTGAAGGAAAAGAAGAAGTAGGACAAAAGATGAAAAGAAGAGGAGGAGGAAACTCTCACCTCGAGAGCGAGCAATGAAAAGTTAATAGAAGGCAAATATTTGCCAAGAAGGCACCGACAGCGGGCGACCCTAGGAGGGCGTTCACAGTGGGAGCAAGTCGAAGGGGAGGGGGGCAGGTGAAAAGCGGCGACAAAGTGCTGACGAGCACCTCGATATAAAGCTGGAATAAACCTGCCAGCAGAGGGTGGCCGAAAATTAATTTTAAGAAATAGAAACAAAAAAAAAATATGTTAAAATATTTCCTTTTTTCATTATTTTTTTTTTTTTTCATTATCAATTGCGAATTTTTATTACATTACTTTTATTTCTGGAACCGCCCTACAAGGAGAGGATGGCCAAAAATTCATTTAAAAAAAATCGAATTAAAAAAAGTTAAATATTTTCCTTTTTTTCATTATGTTCTTCATTCATTCTTCATCATTAATTAGGAAATTTTAATTATTTCACTTTTATTTTTGAGCCACCCTACAAACAGAAGGTGGCCAAGAATTAATTTTAAAAAATTGAACCAAAAAAAATGTAATATTTTTTATTATTTCACTAGTTTTTGCATCATCAATTAAGAAATTTTTATTATTTCACTTTTTTTATTACTTTAATTTTTGCTTCATCAGCACTTGAGAAATTTCGAATCTTTCACTTTTATTTGAAGGCGACCACGAGCGACGCTTTCATTCGCTCGTTTTGGCAACACTTTGCAATCGTTTGGCAACGCTGCCAGCTCCTCGCCTGAGGGTTGTCGAATTTCGTTTCGTTTTTGAGTCACTCCGTAGTTGTTGTTGTTGTTATATCAATTGTTGTTGCATTTAAGTGTTTCCTTATGGATTCCAGAGTGTTCTTGATATTCAAATAGAAGTGTAGGTGGGCCGTCTTGTCTGTGTCTGTGTGTGTGAGTGTGTTGTTGTTGTTATTGTTGTGTGCGTGAAGAATGTGTTTTCTGTGTAAACAAGAATCGACAGAAGTGAAATGAACAACAACTAAAACAACAATAAAGGTAACAACAAAATAATACAATCGAAACAAAAGTAGGAAGAAAAAAACTAATTCAAAAATAACAGTATCCCAAAACAAATGAAAACAAAATACATACCAAAAATAACAAACTAATAGCCACAACAATAACAAGAATACAAAACAACAATAAGAACAGGAATAATAACAACAACAAGAATAAGAACAACAACATCACCATTTTGTATACACCGAAATGAATCCGAAATGAAACGTAATGAAGTGAGTCGATTTTAATGCTTTCATAAATTACTTCAATTCGTTCTTCCTGTCTCTCTCTATCTCTCTCCCACCTTCGCCACCTTCACCTTCGTCATCTCCGCCCCATTCTCCAATTGTTTGTTCTTCTTCTCTTCGTCTCAATCCTCGCTTCCTCTGCCTCGATTTGGATTTTCTTTGAAATTCACATGCTCCGTCGTCTTCGTGTTTTCTGTGATTTTCATCGCCTCTTCCACATAAATTTCTCGGATTATCGTGGTTTATCTCAGGTGTGCTGAGTGCTTTTCGTTTCCTCGAAATTTTCATTGTCGGATTGATCACAGTTGTCAATCATTCATATTTCCATAAACCTATGTCGGGGTTTTTCTCATATCTTTGATAGTCATATTTCTCAGATTTCCTCAATTCTTCGCCATTTTTCCTTCTCACATTTTTCCATCTCTTACTCTCTCATACTCAATTCTTATTTCACAAAAATTAATATATTTGCATTTTCTCTCTTTCAATTGACTTTTCTACAATTTTGTTTCCTAATTTTGTCATTTATTAAATTTGTCGCAATTTTTTCTCACCTATTTTTAGTGTAAGAAGCTCCATTACCACCGAAATATATTTCATTTCATCATCTTCCTTTCTTCTCTTTCATTACTTTCCTTTCTTTAATT